>OY288110.1:60850620-61151106 GCA_958431115.1 Syrphus vitripennis | reverse complement strand
AAGCGAAAAAAAAAATTTAAGAACCTATCCCAGATAAGAAGTACCTTAATAGGTATTTAGGCTAAAAAGTGTAGTACTAACTTGACACTTGATTTTTAGTTTTGCTTATTTGCCATAATATATCTGCGGCGTTTGGTATAAATGAGATAACTTCAAAAATTGACTTTCTGTTTAGACTGCCATCATGTTTCTTTTTGGCTATATTTTCATTCTATATTTAAACGAAAGCTATATCATCACTAGAAATAACTTGAATTATTTGGTCCAAAGATGATAAGTACGGCTTTTATATTTTATATTTAGTATAAACCTGACATGTACATTGTACACTTATTATATTTATACCAAACAAAATTGAGTTAAAAAAATAATGATATGTCCATTGGGGTGGGGCTTATTTTGTCAATTTCGGAATTTCTTTCGTGCCCGGCCTTAAAATGTTAAGGATAATAAATAAAAAATCTGTGCAAAATTTCATTGAAATATGTTAACGTGAAAACGTGCCACCGAGTACTTGAAAATTCCCATAAAAAATGTATAGTTTTTATTATTTTACTAAAAAAAATTTGTGAATGCGTTGTAGTTAATGGATCAAATTTAAACTTGGCACAGGTCTTAAGTATTTGAGTTATAGTAATTTGAAAAAAAAAAACAAAAACAAAATGGAATATTATTTAATGCATAAAAGAAAGAAATTTAAAGCACAGTTCAATATCAAACTTATATTTTTAGATTGATTGTTTTGTTACCTATATCTGAAATTTTTGTATACACTTTTATATCGGTCCGGAATCTATAACATTTTTCAAAGAAGATTTGAAATTAATTGTCAATTCTTCGATAAAGAAACGTCTAATTGGCACTTAAATGAAGACTACCAATACGGTGTAAAATTGGTTAAACATTTGAGGGTTGTCAACGATGTATAATGTATATATGTACATATACACAAACAAAAATGCTTTAAATTTCTTTCTTTTATGCATAAAAAAAAATTGTATGAGTCGGAGAAATTTTCGTTCCGATCCAATAGGGCAGAATGATATCCAAGATCTGCTGCCATTTATTTACCCGATTTACCTATCATATTTTTTACAAAATTAAGTATGAGTGATAGCGATGAAAATTATGAACAATAAACTTTTTTATTTCATTTAAGATGAATTCTGTCATTTGTTTTGTACTCTTAGGGCTGTTTGCTGAAACGAATCTTAAATATTTATATATTCAACCTAAGCGCTTATGTTCTACTTTTTCCTTTGCGTAAACTGTCACATAAGAGTTTATGTTGAACATACATAAGTATTTATGTTCTGTATCAGCAAGTGGGCCTTATTAACCTTAATTACGATGAATACACTTTTTGTTTAACTAAAAAAAAAAATTAAGATAAGTGTTCATAACAGTCCCTATTTGTTTTATAAACCTATAAAAAACTACGAAAAATAAACTTTTTTTCATGAATTTACATATCTAATGAAAAATAATGTGCTTTTAACTTTGAATTAGCTGTTATTTTGTTTTATAAACTTAAAAATAAAATCTAAAAATAAATTGATATTTATGATAACTGCCAAATTTTCTTATATTTTTTTTTTCGTTTGCATTTGGTATAAACATGATAACTGCCAAAAAATTTACTCAAATTCTGTCAGTAGTTACATATTGTCAACTTAAGATGCTCATTTTATGAAACTTCCCAGTTCCCCGTTCTATAGCTCGTAGTTCAGTTTTAGATCTATTATACCAATTCAACTAAATTTTTATATTATTTTTTCCCGAAGAGAAATCCGGAACTATGACAATGGAACTCCATTTTAGACCAGACCACACCAATACAATCAGCAACTTCTTCCCCTCCCAAGTTCCAACATGTGAAGTTTTGTTATGCGTGCGCACATGCAGTACATGCACGTGTGTTGTCGGGGGATAAAATGCATGTAGAAGAAAAACAAAAAAAGGAGAAAAAGTCAAAAAAAGACAAAAAGCAACAAGGCTATATCCGATTGCTTCTATATTTAGAAAATAGATTTCGGTAATAGGTATAATATATACATACATATAAGTAGAATTTTACATCCTCTTTTTAATTTCTCAAACAACCTTCCAAGAATACAAAAGCAGCTTGTTGTTTATTTTTAGTTTTATACTAAAAAAACAGCTTTATATCTAGCTTGAGTTTGAAGTAACAATGGTAGGTACTTATCTAGGTATAGTACATCAATAAAGAAATAAGTGTTCATTGAAAATACGATTCGATTCGTAAAGAAAGTTATTCGTGTAGGAACCTAGGTACTTCTCGAATGCTTAATTTTGTTTCAACAAGTTCTATAAAAATCGAGTGATATCTACCTTGTTTGTGGCCAATGTCATTGAAACACATGTAGGTAAGACTGTTAAGGTAAGTTAAGTAATGACGGTATTCACCGAGCGCTCATATGTTTATAAGTCATAACTCAATAAATCCTACCTAATTTAGTCACTAAGAGGAGTTTTTGAGTTATAAGTGTGAACTTATGAGCACTTGTTCATTGCGATATAACTTGAATCTAGAGTCGTTGAATCTAAAGTCGCTAAACTATACTTGAAGCATATTTTAAAGCGAAGGAAACTTCTAACTCAATTTTCCAGTTGCAGTCTTCGAGATACGGTCAGGCGGCTTTTACCCAGGCATGAAACATGAGCAATAGTAAAGTGCGGTAGCTCTGCATCCGTTCATTTGTCGACTAATTGCAACGAATTGTAGATCGTAGAACTAACTTATTGTTCATAATGTATTTGGAAGCGAAACATGCGGCAGCAGTTTTGGTCCTTGATTGATTCTGTTACTTACTTACTAAGGTCTTCGGACGTATTATGTTCGTGCGTTTCCCCTTGCTAGGCATAGGGCCTCAATTAGACCAACGTGACTTCGTGCTTTCTTGATTCATTTGTCAATATTAACCCCAAAATGGGGTAAAGTAAATGGGGTAGTTTGAGGACTTACAACAAAGACAGAACCTAATTTAATTTCTAACACTTTTTTTGTCATCAAAAAAATATGAAAATGTCAAAAAGGACAGAATACATACAAATTTCCTTTACAAAGTCCAGTACTAAGTACCATCACAAAACTTTTTTGCTCAAACAATTGGTGTAAGATGTGTTTCCATAAGTTGTTTAAAAAAATTGTTGCGTCCTTTTATTTCGAAAAAATCTAAAAGCGCAAAAATTGTATTTTTTTACCATATCAAAAGAAAAATCTATACCAAAAACAAAATTAATTTAAAAGTTTTGGCATGTTAGCGCTGGATTTTATAAAAAAACGCAGTTTTTGTCCTTTATGATATATTACATATAAGAAGACGTCTTTCACTGACTGTTAAAACAAATAGTGACCCACAATAATTGAAAATAGTCCAAAAACCGAATCTTGTATTTTTTCCATAAAATGCAGCACTACTGTTGGCTTTGAGATTTTGTAAGCCCACAAATAAAGAACAAATGCCAGACTCGTAAATATTAAATTTATTTCTGGGTGGGTTACAAAATGTCTATAAGTATAATTCATTAATTTAGGAATACATTTTAAATATACATGCATCCAAAATGCAGGAGGGCACTTTGAGCACTTATTATGACTGTATTTGTGTACATAATAAAAAAATTACTTAAAACTAAACAAATTATTGTTTTATTCAAGACCTTTACATCTCGGGGCAAAAATCATTTTTTTTTAATTTTATCTATTTTGTATTTTCCCAAGTATCATTAATTGTAGGTATGGGTTTTTGGGAAGACTTATCAATGAGTTTTTTTTATTATTGTTTTGTTCATCATTTAAAAATAAAAAAAGTGTATGTTTATTACGCATTTTTTTTTTAATTACCTCAAAGTCAAAATTTTGCCCGGGCAAACAAATGGAACATCATTTGAAATTGAATATACATGTCAACCCTAAAATCTTATGAGCTCAATTTAAACGTAGTTTTAAGGATAGTATTTCTACTATAAACAAGTGTAAAATGAGGTCCCTACCATTAGAGAAATTGAACTTAACATGAGTCAGGGTACAACAAAGTTAGCCTTTTTTTAAAATCGTCAACAAGTGATGTCAAAGTTGAAAATCAGACTTTACTGTAGAACAATTTTTTTTCTTAGAAAATGACCAAGAATCACATCCCAAAGTATGGCTTACGAATTACCGGACACCCTGCATAAAGATGTACATATTTTTATTTTTGCGGTAACTTTTATGATTTTTAAATTTCAAACCTTTGCTTTGTGTTGTGTTCATAAGTTAACTTTTAAATAAAAAGACTTTAAAAGGGATATTTCTTTTTTTATGTTGGCTCTCTGTTACGAGCAGGGTTGTTAACAACTACCATACCAAAAAATTTTAGCTAAAATGTTTTTGTTATGGAATTTGTTTAAATAATTGTCGCAAAACGTCTACTTAAAAATTGTTATCCCAAGAATTTTTCATTCTTGTAACATTGAAAATATCAATGAAAATGTCAAAAAATCCAAGAATAGCATTTTTTCATAAAATCCAGCATAAATTTACGACAGATGTTAAAACAATTTCACACTATAAACATACATAAATAGTTAGTTTCTGGTTCATATATACATATGTACATCTATGTATATGTATATTTTAGCCCACATACTTGCATGTACCCAAATTGCTTCCTAAAACCTAAAAAGGTTTAGGATATGGCATTTAACGACTTCAATCATAGCTATTCGTGCAAAAACATATTTTTTCATTGTTATCATAAAAGTGAAATAATTATTTGCACGCCACTGTGAAATCGTATGACACAATAATCTCTATAACATATTGGATAATGTATTCTCTATATCTATGACAGCTCCCAGCTAAACGGGGCAGTAATTTTCTTGTCTCAACCCAACCTACAGACCCAAGCATTTTGGCGCACTTCTCCTGACTCACCCTGTATATAGCGTGACCAATTTTTCACTGGATAGCGTATACATACAGAAAAATTGACTCTATTTAAAAATTGTTATAATTGAAGCCATTTTTTTTTATAGAACAGTAGGTATAATTGCATAACAAATTACCTAACCAAACGAGTCAATTGCAAAAGATTTGTTTTGGTTTACTGCATGGCGCGTATTTTAAATTTGAACAGAATTGAAGGCTATTTCCATAGATGTCCTTTTTTTGTTTTTTCATTTACATTATTTTTGGTAGGGGTGAAAGCAATACTAATATGGAAGTTTAAAGTGGTTTATATAACCCAATTATTTGAAAAATTGGGCACCTTTTAATCGAACATTATCAGCTGATCTTGTCATTTTCAAAAGGAGTCAAAAAACTAAACTATTCATTATTTAATAAAATTTATCATTATACTCGTAGATTATTTTGCTTTCAAAACGATAAAAACGCTGCACATTATTTGTTCAGTATTTTATTTAATTTTGTTCAAGCAAATACCAAACTTACTTACCTATTAATGTGCTTCTTATCTAAGAAAGGACATCTTATGTAAAAACGTCAAAATTAAAACTTGAAATTATAAATCAATTTAAAATCTTTTCCCTATTCGAAGACAATTTTGGCTCATGTGTCTTCAGGAGTCAAATGTTTCATTGATAGATTTTTTTCACGAAGACGTGAAAAAACTTTTATTTTGTTTAAAAAAATTAATTTTGAAAGTTTTAAAAACTCAAAAAAAGAATAGGTAGGTATAACTGTAAAATATTTCAAAAAAGTAAGGTTAAACATTTTTCCATAAAATAAAAGGACTTCGTATACACCGATCTTCAGCTTCATAATAAAAAAAAATCATTAAAAACTTGGTCTAGTTTTTTTCATTTCGTTCATTATTTGGAATTTAAAAATATGGTCATCGAAACTGGGTACCTATAGGGATTAGGGGTATAATATGACCAAATTATTAAATATGTAGGTATGTATTTCTATTCAAAAAATAGAAACAAAATTTCGCCTCAGTCTTTCACATAAAATAACAATCATATTTCAGGGTATAATATTACAATAGTCATATTATAGTAAATAAAGGCTCTTAGAGAATAAAAACGAACTTTCAACTAAATGGAAAAATTCCTATTATGTAGAAGGTATGGCCTCCCTATCTAACAATTCATACATCTACCTAAAAATCACTCTATACCTACTTACATACATATATATTTGCATTTTATTTCTGTAAACCCCATAAGCAATTGCTTTATTTGCAAAACAAAAACATTTACATGAGGTCGGAAATGATGTGAAATTTAACCTATATGTCCGGGTATTTATTTGTTTTAGCCAAACAATAAAACTTTAAAGTAAACAAAATTGTCATAAACATTTTCATTTACCTCACACAAAATTAAAGAGAAAAAAGATAGTATATTTCTTCTTTTGGCAAAAAAATAAAACAGAACAAGAATGGAATGGAATTTACTTTTCTCTTATTTCTTCTATTTCGTGGGTTCTCTTTGTTCCAATTTCATTGACCTATCGATTTTTCGCCCATGATTTTTGTTTCGTTCCCTATGAATACACCATAAGCATAACACTATTGCTACTTCAGTTTGTCGATTGAGAGCGAGAGCGTGTTGTTTTTCCTCAAATACACATAAAAACTTTGACCAATTTGTTTACATGCTTTGCTTTTGTATTGTGACTTATGAGAAAATTTAATTGCACATTGTTTTGTTATATTTTTGTTTAGTTTTATTATTGTATTTTTATTTTGTTTAGCTTGGTGTTGAGAGAAAAAGAGAGGGCCAGTTGTTATTTGTTTATTTCATTCTATAAGCCGATTCATTCGATTAGTGTAAAACAGTTGTTTTTCAAGGTCGAGATAGGTAGGTATAAGAGTGGAGTAACGAAATAACTAGGTTGGTAGGTACAGACCTCATCAAATAAAGCGCGTCGTAGGTATAAAGATTTAATTCTTTGAATGCAAAACAGCTAGATATGCACATACAGTAAAATCTCCCATAAGCGGACACTCATGGTCCCCGACTTTTTGTCCGGTTGTGGGAGAAAGTACATTTTTTTTATTTTATAATTTTTATTAGTAATCAAAACAATAAAAAAAAGGAAATAATGTAATTTAAATGAGTGTGTGTGTATGTACATATTAAATAATTTATTCTTTATAAAAATTCAAAATTGTTGACTGGCGTAGTTTGCTTGCTTTTTGGTCCATAAATTTATTTTCAAAATGGCTTTCCAGATGTTTTATATGTTCAAAAGTCATCTTTTATAAAGAGTTTTAAGTTTTCAAGGACTTGAAATGCTTCGTTATAAGAGTTTATTGGATTGTTATCAACAGCTGCATCCTCATCTTCTTCTGATTCGCTTGTAATTTTCTCTTCATTGTTTTCGAATTCGATTTGAAGGCTTGGAATGTCAATGTTGTCATCTTCGGTGTGAATGTTTTGGTCCATTGCTACAAACGCTTCCATATTTTGTTCATTTTCTATACCAAGCTCTTGGATCCCTTTCAATACATTTGATAACGTTCCCAGTGGAAGATCAGATGATCTGGCTCTAATTCTGCTACAATGCATTTACTTTTCTTGAATCCGGTTTTACCAAAACAATTTCGTATGGTTTCTGAAGAAATTAATTGACATTAATTTTTTTGGATAAATCTGATGCAATTTTTGCGTCTCCCATTTTAGAAAGAATGTGTTTCAAAATTGTTTCCCTGTAGTAGAATTTGAAGTTCTGAATAGCTCCTTGATCCAAAGGCTGACACACTCAAGTTGTATTCGGTGGTAGAAAAATTATTTTTATATTTTTTAGGTTTAGCTCACGGGGATGAGATGCAGCGTTATCTAAAAACAGCAAAATTTTCCTCTTCTGTATTCCAATTTTTCTATCAAACTGCATTAGCCACTCTGTCATTAAATCACGCGTCATCCAAGCCTTTTTGTTTGATTTCCAAGTAGCCGGCAAGTCCTTAAATGCAACTTTTTTGAATGCCCGAGGTCGCGCTGCTTTTCCAATCACTAGCAGTTCTTCTTTTTTTCCTGCCATATTTACACAAAATAAAACAGTAAGTCTTTCTTTTGGCAATTTTCCCCCGATGCACTTTTCAGATTTAAAGGTTAATGTCTTGTTAGGTAATGCTCTAAAAAAAGCCCACTTTCATCTGCATTGAACACATCTTCCGGTTGGTATCCAAGTAACAAAGAAGGAATTTTATCCATAAACTTGTCAACATCTTCTTGTCTTACATCAGCTGCCTCACCCGATACACATTAAAATTGGTGCAACCAATTTGTTCTGCGACTTCCATTGCTTTTGCTTTTACAAGCGGACCGGAAATTGGAATGTTCTGACTTCTGGCTCTCGAAAACCATTCCATGCACAGTTGGTCAATTTTGCAACCTTCCGTTTTTAGAAATGTCTTTTTCTAGTTAACGTTGGATCCCGACTGCCAGTTGCTACGAATAACTTCTTTATTTTTAGAAGTCTCGCCAGATTGTGTTTTTCCTATATTAAACCTAAAATATGAAATGTTGCAAGAATAAACTCTTTTAGTTAATGTTGCTTAAAGAAAATCTTTTCGCTACACTGTTAAAAATTTCCATAGTAATTTTACTAAATTTGTGTAGGAAGTTTTTACGCACCAAATTTCAGTAATTGTGGAACTCAGTCTAGTAATTATACTACGCAACTTATCACAACTGAATTTCAAATTATTACAAATCATCAGTCGCAAAATTACTAATCATTTACTATAATTATGTTTAGTAATATTACTATACATTATTTGTAATTTTACTAAGCCAAATGTAGTGGGAAGTGCTGCGAATATGGCCCCCCTTTGCCAAAGTTGTTGAAATTTGTTTATCAAAGAAAAAAAAAATTGTTTTTTGTAAAAAAAATTATTTTTATAAAAAAAGGAAAAAAACTGAGTTTTCTCAAAACTGTAGGTTAAATGGCCCCTGGGGGCCATATTAAAAACAAATTGCTTCAGCGACAAAAATCACAAGTGCATTGGTCTCCTTCAGCACCAGCGCAATCAAAATGTGCCATTTCCTGCAGACCTCACACGTTATCCAAGTTTCCCCTCACTGATCTTCAGAAAACTTTATGTCGCAAAAAATGACGCTCTAATATAGCCCATTTTGTTACTTCGAACTGACTCAACAGCTTTTATCATTTCGCCTGAGTCCCAGGCTTTCCTTTTCAAAATTTGATTACTCGGCGGCATCTTCAAATGAAGAAATAACATTTTTTTAACATTATATTTACAAAAAACTTTAAAAAAAAAAATGTTTTAATTATATTATTCTTTTGAATATTTCACGACAACCCAAAAACTCTAACCGTCGCACTCAAATTTTAACAGTAAAAAAAAGTTTTGGCTATGACGTATTACTTCAAGTTCAATTTGAAATGTCACCTAAGCGCTCAGAGAACCAGTTTTTTTAAGATAAACTATTTAAGCAGGGATCTTTGGATATGTTAAGGCTCCGAACACATGCAGCTCATCACATAAGAAATAATTAGGGGGGCCAAATAATATACAGGGGCCATATTACCGACACTTCCTCTATCAAATAAATCTAGTAATTGTACAAAAATTGATTGTAATTAATTATACAAACAAAATTTTCAGAAAAAAAAAATGATTTGTAAATTTCTTCTCATTTCATGTAACTGTAATAGGAAATCTTGTTTAGTTATTTTACTGATAGTTGTGGTAAAATTACATTCGGAAAATGTATAAAAATTTTACAAAACTTTAGATTTAATCCTACAGCTTGGAATTGTAAAATTACAATAAGTATCTGACGAATACAAAAAATTTGTAAAATTGCAACTTGCTCAGAACTCTAGCTATTACAAAATGTAATATTACAACAAATACATGTTAAAATTCCAATACAATGCAAGAGTTTGTAATTTTACTATGCAATGGCTTAGTAAAAACGTAGTAAATTTGCAAAAATTTTTAACAGTGTAAACTGTGAACAGATTACTTTTCCTTATCTAAAACATTCACTACTTCCATTTTTCTTTTAGAAAAAGAACTTTTTTTTAAGTTATCTTGCCTGCATATGGTTATATTACACAATAGGAACATTTCATCACAAAGCAGGCTACGAAAATTCAAAACTTGACGATATTTTTTTATTTCTTATTTTCTAATAAGCTAGCAAACTGGGGAAAACCCTTCTAAGCTTACAAAAAAAAAACATGTTCTGTCTGTACATTAGAGCTTCGCGTCCGGTTATTGAAGATTTTCTACGAATTTGCTTCGTTTTTAATAGAAACGAAAATTGAATTTTTTTTGAAAGTGTCTGTTTATGAGAGGCTATAGATAAAAAATGTAGGAAACAAATGTCCGTGTCCATTTATAGGAATGCGTTTTATATGAGAAATTTAAATTAAAAGTTGGTTCCCAAAAAAGTGTCCGTTTAAGGGAATTGTCCGCTTATAGGAGCTGTCCGCAGGTGTAGCTTTCACTGTACATACCTTTAAAAAATAAATAACACTTCCAGTTAACTTCACACCAAACTCAAAATATGTAAATATTGGTTTGCGACCAAAACCTAATCAAAAATATAAATTTCCCCTATAGGTTCGACGGATAACTGAGAATATATCGGCCCTTTTTAAAAACAAAAGATGAAAATATCAGCTTGTTCAAATCCGGTTGTCTTTGTGGTGGGACATTTGAATAGGTTGCTTCTAGCCACGATGATAAATTGCAGTGTCCTCATAAAATGTTTAATGCATGTTTGTTAACTTCCTCGTCCTCGTAAAATTTCTAAAATAACTTTATTTCGCGTATAAACCTTTCACAACTTTCAACTATACTTTTCTATAAAAATGGTAAAATTGAAAAACCAAAACATGCGTTAGAGACCACTGGGTGCCGAACACAAATTGCCAAACATTTTTTACTCATATTTAATTTTTCACTTTTGAACTTTTTGGGGAAAAGTAGGTGAATGTAGTTATTGTAGTATTTACACAAAATTCATACCGCCTCACACATTTAGTATTATGTATGTACATTGTACATTGCACACACACTAAACTAAAGTAACATTAACTATGTTATAGCATATCAAAAGATAAAATTCCCAACAGGTACGGAAAAATCCCTAGTCGGTATTTTGTTGTTGAATTTTTGGGCTGGGATTCACGAGCGCTCTTAAGGTTAAGAGCCTCTTAAATCAAAATATCCTCCCTCACTAAGCCCATGAAAAGAAAATTTTCATTATTGAATTTCAAATGATTTCCCAAATTTAGCAGAGACTATAAAAAATCCTGATGATTGAAAAAGTTACGACAGCTTTTCAAGAGTGTAAATAACGTGCGTCGTTTAAAACTTTTTATCCGCCAAATCTCGTACTCATAATATGTATTCTATCCAATTTTTCCGTTATTGGAAAATACAAAAATAATTGTATTTGTATTTTATCATTTCCTATATCTATATCTGGAAATGTTCAAAAAATTGTTTTACTTGTTTAAAGTTAATCCCTTGCTGAGATTTCGAGTTCAATGACTAAAAATAGTTATAGAAATAATCAATTTTCTCTTTTGAGTAAATGCAACATTGCGCTTATTTGAATTTCAAGTTCACATAATTTTAATAAGATATTTTATTTAAACACTATAACAACTTAACATAAATTAAAAGTTTATTTAAAGTTCGATTTTATTTTTAATGATAATATGACTGCCGCACACGCAAGCTTATTTTCAACTCACTAACTAAGAATATATAATTACGTTATATTATTTCTTCTTCTTCTTGTTCTTCTTCTTTCTTTTGCGGTCAGAACTAAAATCAGTGGCGTAGGGAGTTTTATTACAAAATTCAGTTGAGTAAAATGATTACTACATTATCCCCCTTCTAGCCGAAGGAGATAAAACAATTATAACACTAGTTTACAAAATTTTGGGTCACCGATGCTACCTAAAAAAAAACAACTTTTTTTTACTAATTCGGGGTCGCTGAAAACGAAAATGACATTAATTTTTTTTTTCAAAGAACCGTTTTCGAGATATGCTCAAAAAAAGGTTTTTTTGGTCCATTTTTTGAACACTGGCTTATATCTCTTAAATCATCTTTTTAATTTACATATAGTAAATATTTTTGGAAAGATAACACTTTCTGCTTTCCAACGGTATATGGTTTGTTATAATCGGATGCGAATTCATTAAGATACAAGCGATCAAAGATTATAAAAATCGATTTTTTCGAGCTTTTTTGAAAATTTATCATTTTCAATTGAACCGTGTGGTTAGAAAAAAAATATAAAAAATATTTTTTTGGGCTCAAATAAAATGTATTTTTATAACAAAAATTTTAAGACCAAATTCATCAAAATTGAACGATAAATGTAGAAGCTATGAAATAATGAAGTCATTGTCTTAAACAGAAAATTTAGTACATATTATATTCTATGTAAATTTGTTTTTTTATAACATAAAGTAGTAATATGAAAACGATTTCGTATGAAAAAATGACTGACTTGTTTTTCTTAATAAACAACAATAAACCATGCTGCTGGTGCCTTCTCTCAAAAAGTCGGGAGTTTCATAGATGACAATTAAAATGTGTTATAAACTTGCTCAATAGCTATTAGGAAACAAGCTTTCACTGCCGCAATATCCCTTTTTTAACAATTAAAAATGCCAACAAGAGAGCATCGGTTATTTATCGATTAGGTAAAATGTATAATTTTTTTCTGAAGGCCGATTTTTTTTTTAATTTGATGCACCATCAGATATCATGTGAAATGTGTTTTTGAAACTGACATACACCTGTTTTCTTTGTTTGATTTTCTTCTTTTGCAACGCGGCACCAACAGTGATCTCCAATCGCATTAACCTAACAACCTAACGACTTGCATACACGCTTCATGAAAAGTTTTAAAGTGTTGTTAAAAACCTTTTGCATTCGATTTTTTTTCTTGAATAATGTAATTTTATTATTTCTGTGTTATACATTACACAGAGCAACGTATTATTAAATTTTTTAATCA
The DNA here is from genome assembly GCA_958431115.1 of Syrphus vitripennis. NCBI lineage: Eukaryota > Metazoa > Arthropoda > Insecta > Diptera > Syrphidae > Syrphus > Syrphus vitripennis. Next base: position 61,138,110 of record OY288110.1, on the reverse strand, counting down.
TAGACATACACTTCACGAACTCATAGTAAGTTTGTAATAAACTATCAAAATCGTAAATGCTGCTCTGGAATGTGGAATTTTCATACCAAATATAGTTTTAATGTTTTTTTTTTTTGGTGATATGTCCATAAAACTAAAACCGACCAGTGAAAAATCACTCTTTAAAAACAGGAAAGCCATAACAACAATCCCTCGTGAGCTTAAACATTTATGTTTCTTTTATCTCGTCACGGCCTGTTAACAACACATACCTACAAACTGTCAGAAATAAAATGCTCCATAAAGAGGGGTTTTCCTGACACAGTCTTGTGGTTTATTTCTACGCGTTCTGTTCCCGATGGTTTAACCAATTCGCAATATGCAGCTCGCTGCTCGCATCGCTGTAACCTATGCCGGATACTAAATGCACATAAAACTTGCGGCATATGCTGTTACATTTTATAAAACGCAGAGGTGCTGGAGGGGTGTCATCAGCTCGTCGACTATAGTATGGTGTTATATAATATTTTGTACCTATCTGGGTTAGGTATGCATAATTATGTAGATAGAAGTGTACCTGTACATATCATGTCCTGAGTGCATATACATATGTGTAATCGTACATATTTGGAAGTGTAAACTTTATTGCGATGATTTTCAATGTCTGGTGGTAAACTTTTGCTGGAATCGTAAAGGACATGTTGCACTGGGGGGAACTTTGTGGTGCCATCATCACATTCACATCGTCTAGGACTCAAACAAAGTGAAACCACCAAGGCATCACTGTGTTCATGCAATGGTAATTTCTGGTATCGCGAATGACTTGTTTATGGAATTAAGTGCTGAGCGTTTTGATTCATTACTCATTGAGGTTTTTTCACACTATCACATATTTTTTTGTATAATACCTGTGATGATGATTTATGGCATTCAGGAATGGATGCTGCAAATTTTATTTCAGTCAATTTATCATGGATTTAATGTACGAATGTACGAAAATTTATCCAAGTTTTATTGGCAATGTGTATTTATGTCAAGAGTGAATTTTTTAAGGAAATATTTTTTTTATCCCTTTTATGCAATTTTTGCATCTTTAAAAAAGCAAAATTTTCTAAATTTTTGCTAATATTTTTGAAATATTGAAAAATATCATCAAAAAATAATGTTAGCCACAGAGTAAAAAAGTAGGTACGACTTAATTTAAAAAAATATTTGTTTTATAGTTTGCAGCGTTCGACTAAAAATTAAGAGTAATTACAGTAGTTAACAAAATTTCGGGTCACCGATGCTACATACAAAAAAAAACTTTTTTTTACTAATTTAGGGTGGCTGAAAACAAAAATGGCATTAATTTTTTTTTTAAAGAAAAAAGGTTTTTTGGTCTATATGTATATCTTAACTGATCATTTTACATAAGTTTAATTTTTTGTAAAGGTAACAGTTTCTGCTTTCCAACGGTATACCCTTCGTTGTAATCGGATGCGAATTCATTAAGTTACAGGCGATCAAAAATTATAAAAATCGATTTTTTTGTGCTCAAATAAAATATGTATGTATGTATATGTTTAGAACAAAAATTTGAAGTCCAAATTCATTAAAATTGAACGATAAATTTGGCAGCTATGAAAATAAGAAAAACAAGTTAGTCATTTTTTCATACGAAATCGCTTTCATATTACTACTTTATTTAATAAAAAAAATTTATCATTTTCAACTGAACCGTGCGGATAGAAAAAAAAAAATATAAAAAATATTTTTTTGGGCTCAAATAAAATATATATTTATCACAAAAATTTGAAGCCCAAATTCATTAAGAACGATAAATTTGGCAGCTATGAAATAAATAAGAAAAACAAGTCAATCATTTTTTTCATACAATATCGTTTTCTTATTACTGCTTTATTTAATAAAAAAGGTACATAGAATATACAAAATTTATAAATTGAGTGAAGATAATGAATCGACAACTAAACTTCAATTTCTTTGTATGTATTGAACGGAACTAATGTGAATTCATTCTCTATGAAACACCAGTCGATTTCACCAAGATTGAAATCGCCTAGTACACAAGGATACTGATCAGTTGTCAATTCACCAATTAAAGAATATATATTAGCAATATGAACAGAATATAAATCTATTGTGCTACGTGCTCTTATATAGCTTGCAATAAAATAAAAATCCTTAGAACTAAGACTTTTAGAGCTGACCCACACACAGATTTGCTCGATGTCATCAGAATCATTTAACAATTTACATTGCTTACTGCTATACTTCGAATTTACAGCTATCAACACACCTCCACTGACGATAATTATCAAAGAATTCATTTGAGAAGAAATGTGGATTCAGCCAAGTCTCCACAATAACGATGACGTCGTTTGACGTTTCTCTCCATATTTGCGCCAGAATTCCAGCTCTTGCTGCTTGTTCAGTTTCGCTGTCAGTAGAGACAATACCAAGATATTCGGATAGTCCAGAAGCTTTTCTCTGCTACCCTGAATGTGTGAGTTCGATCCCCAGTCTAGACAGTAATTTATTCTATATTCCCTCAACTGAACGCCACTCCTGGGATTTAATGAGATAATCAAAACCTATTTACTCAATCCACTGTACCAACAAAAATATGTCCTATCATTCTATCCCTTCCAACAATGCCTAATTTATAAGACCTTAGGTCTTACTGGCATATATTATATACTCGTATGTTTGTATGTGTATGTGTATGTGTTTTTTTTTTTTTCAAATCCAGAACGTGACATTTGGTTCCTATTGAAAATTAATTTGAATTTCTGTATATGGCAACTCACAATACAATACTCTAATATATTGATATAAACTCTTATACTAAGCTTTATTACTCTGAAATATTATGAACCTACTAAAATAAGGCTCTTTATTTAAATATTGGATATTAAAATTAGTTCCTTGTTTAACTCAAATGAGTCTAAATTTAAGTTGTATTAAGTATATATTTTTTTAAACTCTTTTAGTATAATTGAATATTTTTTTTCAATTGGTTGTCTTGTATTGAGATGAGTTCTTCGCTATACCAAATAGACAAGCTAAACGAGGAGAATTACGATGGATGGAAGGTGCAGATGAAGGCAGTGTTAGTTCACAGTGATCTGTGGCATTATGTGTCGGGAACAACCGTTAAGCCTGAGTTATCTGCAACCAACGGGGCAGATGTAGCGGCATGGGAAGGCAAGGATCAGAATGCGCTTTCAACTATTTTATTGAGTGTTAAATCTTCCCAGCTTATTCACATTAAAAAATGTGCATCTTCAAAAGATGCATGAAAAAAGTTGTAAGAAATTCATCAGCCGAGTGGACCAGTCCGGAAGGTAATTCTTTTTAAGCTTTAAAGATGACAGAAAATGATTCCATGTGTTGTGTGTAACACCCAAAACCAAAACAATACACAATGTAAACAATAATAAATAATAATAGTAACAGAAAGAATGTAAACATTCATAAACTCGATGCATATCGACCTCCATATGATTGTGTTTATGATCATCAGCTGTCACCAAGCGACACCATCGTGCATTGAGCTGATCATATTACACATCAGCATGTTCGGCGGTCAGCCATCAGCCGAATAGGGGGAATAACATGTAGCATACAAAAACATGCACGTGCCGTAACTATTCGGGACTGGTGAAAGTGTGATCATAGCCTCTTCGCGGCGGCCGTTAGAAACAATCCTTTAAAAAGGTTTGGCAAATATGATCAGGCTAGTTCCACAGGTTGGCAACAGGCTAATTCCCTGTTCCGTAAAACTAAAAGAATTACGCGACCGTCAACAAGCCTCGGAAACGGACTGATCTCACGACGACAACCCTTGCAACGAAAACGGAACAACGATTTACGAATTTTCTTATGGAACGTACGATCGCTCTTAGAGCTCGAGCTGCTCAGCAGCTAGCCGATACCCTGTCAAAATATAAAGCTGACATAAAAGCACTGCAAGAAATAAGATGGACAGGGAATGGTGTTTTGCAGAAGAAAGGATATGACTTATATTACAGCTGTCATACAAAACACCATGTGCTCGGGGTAGGCTTCCTGGTCAGCGAAAAAATGAAGTCTACTGTAATCGGCTTTAACGCTATAAGCGAAAGGCTATGCACCCTTCGCCTGCGAGGCAAATTTAAGAACATCAGCCTCATTAACGTTCACGGACCTACAGAGGAGTCCTCAGACGAAGAAAAAGAGACTTATTACGAACAAGTCGAGAGGGCCCTCAATGCCTGTCCAAGTTATGATGTTAAAATCATCCTTGGGGATTTGAACGCAAAAATAGGTCGGGAGCCGGTATTCAGGCATTACGCAGGCACCCATAGTTTGCATGAGAACACTAATGACAATGGACTTCGAGTCCTAGAATTGGCAGCATCGAAAAACATGGTCGTTGCGAGTACCAGGTTCCCGCGTAATGATATCTACAAAGCCACCTGGGTATCACCTGATGGAGTCACTCGTAAGCAAATTGACCACGTGTTGATAGACCGTCGCCACTACTCGAACTTGATGATGGTACGAACGTACCGAGGTGCCAATATCGACTCGGATCACTATCTTGTTGGTATGGTTTTCCGAGGGCGGATTGCCTTGCGAAGACGTATTGCATCCGCCGATCAGGTTCGAATCAACACGGCTGCACTGCGCAACGAAAACGCCAGTAACACCTTTGGACATGCGTTAGGACTCGCCCTAGAACAACTCGATCCAGGGAGAGTAAGTCCTGGAGCCAGTATGCTGGGCGTAGATGAAAAGTGGACACGCCTTAAGAACACTGTCATTAGTACTGCCAACTCCATCTTAGGCAGCAGTCGTAGAAGTCGGAACGACTGGTTTGATGATGTATGCAAGCTAGCGGCTGAACGTAAGAATGTTGCGTACCGAGCAATGCAACAATCTCATAGAACGCGGGCACGCGAAGATGAATATAAAGAGCTCAGAAGAATAGAAAAACGGCTTCACAGACAGAAAAAATCAGCCTGGGAAAAGAACATCATCTGTGATTTAGAAAGAAGCCAAGAGCGAGGTCTGCACCAGGCGCGGAAGTTCTACCAATCCGTCCGAAACATGACGTACACACCACGCTGCACTTACTGCAAGGACGGAGAGGGAAATCTGATCACCGATCCCATACTGGAGCGATGGGAAGTGTACTTTAATGAATTGCTAAATGGTCAGCTCACTGCAGAAGTAGAGGCTCCACTACTTCAAGAAGAATATCCTATGTTACCGCCACCAAGCATAGAAGAGGTTGAGAAGGCTATAGCCCGGCTTAAGAAAAACAAAGCCCCGGTAGCCGATGGCATACCAGCCGAACTATTCCACCACGGTGGGCCAGCCTTACGCCAAGCAATTCATGATATTCTAGTGCACGTATGGGAGCAGGAAGAAATGCCAGAAGACTAGCGAAAAGGTATAATTTGCCCCATACATAAGAAAGGAGAAGTCACAACGTGCAGCAATTATAGAGGTATCAGAATTTAACATCCCAACATACCATCTGTTTATAGACTTTAACGCCGCCTATGATAGCATAGCCAGGGTAGAACTTTATAAAGCCATGAGAGAATTCGGCATCCCAAATAAATTGACACGACTTTGTAGGTTGACCATGGCCAACGTAACAAGCCAAGTAAAAATAGCCAGATTGCTATCCAGACCAATCAACATCTTTAATGGACTCCGACAAGAGGATGGTTTGGCCTGCCTTCTCTTCAACCTGGCGTTGGAGAAAGCAATCCGTGACTCTGGCACGGCAACAAGAGGGACCATCGTCAACAGGTCCAGCCAGATACTGGCTTACGCAGACGACATTGACATCATCGGAAGAACCGAACAAGCTGTACACGATTCCTTCATCCAGATCGAGCAGGCGGCACAAAATCTAGGGCTGCACATTAGTGAAGGTAAAACAAAGTACATGGTGGCGTCGAATGCGAGAAGAACAGTTGGTCAAACAATCAAGGTAGCGGAGCACGAATTTGAAGTGGTGCAATCCTTTAAATACCTTGGGTCAATAGTAGCAACCGATAATAATATAGAAGAAGAAATACGCGGGCGGCTGCTCAATTCCAACAAAGCCTACTAAAGTCTGTCAAAGCTCTTCAAATCCAGAAATCTCACCATAACTTCAAAACTGCTGCTGTACAGGACCATGGTCCTGCCAGTACTCACGTATGGATCCGAGACTTGGGTGCTTAGCAAAAGACACTCCGACCTCTTAGCCGCGTTCGAGAGAAAAGTCTTAAGGAGAATTGTTGGCCCCAAATGTGAGGAAGGATGATTCCGGAGACGGTACAATCATGAATTGTACGCAATCTACCTTGAAGCAGACATAGTGACAAAAATTAAGCTCGGTAGACTCCGGTGGGCAGGGCACCTAGCTCGCATGAGTGAAGAGGAACCGGCTCGGAAAGTCCTTTGTGGTACATTCTATGGTAGACGGCAGCGTGGTAGACCATGCTTGCGCTGGAGAGATGGCGTAGACCAGGACGCCCGAAGCCTTGGGGTGCGCAACTGGATGGCGTCGGCTCAAGACCGGGATAGGTGGAGAGACTTGTTGAGGGAGGCCAGGACCGGACCCCGGTTGTCGAGCCGATGATGATGATGTTCGGCCTCTATGCACCGAGTGCATTAAAGTAAATCGATATTTGTTTATACTGATTTTGTTTACGTCTGCAATTATATGTGGCACATTGACTAAGCATTCGGAATGCCTTTGAGGAAATACAACCGAAAGGTTTATTTTGTCAAGTGGACATTTAATTCTTACGTCATGTGTTATATTGCATTGTATTGTATTATTTTTGTCAAGTGGACATTTAGCTCTTACATCATATGTTATATTGTATTGAAGAATGGAATTTTTGTAAAACTAGTTGTAAGTATAAATAGAGGAAATTACAGAAAATAGAATTAGTCTAGTTATAACCTTAACCTCGACTCATTTCATTTAATCGTGCATTTATGCTCAGAGATACAAGCGGCTGTAATGGCTCAGAAATCTAATTCTGTTCTCAAGAACTCAAGAGACTGCCTCACCAAACATTACATGGCGATCCTGCAAGTCTGAACCACAATAATAACCTTAAAAAAATAAAAATATTTTCTCCCAAAGACTGTCAGATAGATAAATAGATGACTTCTTTAGAAGAAATAAATATATTATTCAAAAACTGGGAAGAACTAAGTGAGTATCGACCCAATATAAAACATATACCAGAAAACATTCCCGTATATACACCAACTCCAAAAGAAGCTGGTCCAAAAGCCTTGAAAATAGAGGAATATAGAAAAAGACAGATTATAAAAGTCCCAGAAGCGGCCAAAATTCAACAAAAAAAGAGAGGTGGCAAGAAGAGGCAGTTCTAACACAAGTGTGCGGAACTACAAAAGATAATAAACATCAGCTCTGGAGCACAAAAAAAACTAATAGAACAAATAAAAAATTAAGACAAGATGGGTTAAAAAAAAATAGTAAAGAAGAAATAATTAACAATTATGTAGCAGCAGCTACATCTGCAACGAACAAAACAGATCCACTCATTCCATCAGAAAAAATAATATATTTTAATTTCTTTTTTCTAATTATAATAATATTATTTAAAGTTAATTCTTATTATAAAAAATATTTGAGAAAACATGCCTTAAAAACACTAACAGTCTTATTTAAAAACGCAACATAGAGCCTACATAAAGTTATGTAGGTACTCCTTATAATGCCTCTAAACGCGGAAATGTTATTTATAAAACTTATGCAACGTTACATAGTGCCATAATAAGCTAAACGCGTTTAGGGGTTGAATAGAGCCTACATAAGGAAATTATAGTGACGAAATGTCATTTTGATTAATGTCCATAATTTGTTTTGAATAATTCAAATTAAAAAATAATAAAAATGCCCTTCCAATTTACCTCATTTTTAAATTGTGTCTTCTAAAAAGTTATATCAATTATATTCAAACATTTGTATCGCTTATAATACTTACTTTATCGGAATCGGAAGAATCCCAATTGGCCGTACAGATTCGTTTAGCTCTCGGCGGTTCCATTATTTTTATTTATTGTTTATTTTTTTTTTGATAGGTACCTACTTCTCTACAAAGAGCTGATTTGATAATGACAGTGAAATGGAAAAATGGAATAGATTTCCCCATTTTTATACTTTTTTGACATAAGTACTGCATAACTATAATTTATAGGAACATTTTTTATAAATACGAATTTATGCAACGTTACATAGCGGCTACATAAACCCTTATGCACTGCATACAACTATTCATCTGTTTAGCGAATTCTATTAAATAAGACTGTAAATGTTTAATAAAAAAAATAAATAAATACATAAATATAAATATAAAATACTTTTAAATATATGGAGTTTGAAAATTTAAGAATATTACTTAATAGATTAAAAAAAGCACCAATAGGACGTATACTAAAAAATATGTACAAAAGGTTGAAAAGCAAATTGGACAGACATGGTTGGCAATACAAAACACAGCTAACCTAAAAGACATTACAAAACTAAAACAAAAATTTGACTTATTAGTTATAGAAATTCGGGAATATTTAATAATTAAAGGTGAAAACGAAAATCTAGGAACTATAGAAGAAGACGAAGGGGTAGAAAGTACAATAGCAAATTTTGATTTAGTAACAGCCACCAAGGTGATACCTGAATTTCAGGGTAGTCAAAAAGAGCTGAATAATTTTCTAGGTTTAATAGAATTCTATCACAATACTTTAAAAGATACAAACCAAAAAGAAACACTTATTAAATTCATTTTGGCAACTAAGCTATCGGAAAAAGTAAAAAATAAGATCCAAACAGAAAAAACACCGACAACCTTTGATGATTTTCGACAAATTTTAAAATCATCATATAAATCAAACAAAAATGCTTTTAGATTACATACTGAGATTTCGCAAAGTTTTCAAGGAAACCAAAATGTTTCAGTCTTTGTTTCACGAATAGAATACCTCTAGCATCTTTGAACGATTTTTCAAATTTCGGAACAGGGTAAGGTACACAGAGAGACAATAGTTAAGCTGAATGACCAAATAGGATTAGCAGCATTTAAAAATGGTTTATCAGAACCTTATAATTAGTAATGGCTGCAAGACCAACCAAGCTTGCAGAAGCAGTGCAAATTGCTTAAGAAGTTAGTCCTCAGCATTCTAGCCAGATGATGTATTTTAATAGGATACAGAGAGGTAGAAGTAACCACAGAGGAAACTTTAACCGAAATTATTCAAATACAAACTCTTCATATCAAAACAATAATAGTAATTTTTACCAATTCAGGGGACAAAATAGTAACAACAGAGGACATCAAAGAACACAAAATTATAATGACAGAAAAAATTATCAGGGAAACGGGTACGTCCCCGGCCGACAAAACCCGGGGCCCACATCCAGAAGAAGATAATTTACATAAAAAATTCTAACAAAGATACAAACTTTATAAAATTAAAAATAAAAAGCAGAAAACGACCAATAAGTTTATTAATAGATACAGGAGCCGATATTTCAATAATTAAGAACAGCATAGTCAATAGTAATTACAACATAGAATATGATAACAATTGTCAGATAAATGGAATAGCAAAAGAATCTATAATAACTTTATGAACTACAAAATTAAATTTATGGTTCGAAGATAATGAAGTTAAACATAAATTTAGCATAAAAGATAATAAAATAAATCTAACTACTGATGGAATACTAGGAAGAGACTTTTTAATAAAGCATAATTGTAAAATTGATTATGAGACGTGCACATTAACAATTTCTTTAGATGGAGAAGATATAGTATTGCCAATGAACATGAATACAAGAGATATTTATGATAATATAAAATTACCATCAAGAACAGAGGCAATTCAACTAATAAATATAGATTTAAAAGAAGATAGTGTAATATATGGAAAAGAAATTAAGAAAGGGATATTCATAGCAAACGCAATCATTCCAAAAGAAGGAAATCAGCATATAAAAATACTTAATACAACAGAAAATGAGGTTAATTTAAAACATATTTCGCTAGAAGTAGAACCAATCTCTAGCTATCAAATACTACATTTTAAAAATAGTTTAGAAGATGAAGATAGGTTTAAAAAAATAAAAAATGAAATAAAAGTAAATAATTTAGATAGTGACTCAAAAAAAGAAGTTATTAGAATATGTAAACAATTTCAAAATATATTTCATTTAGAGGGTGAAGAATTAAGTAAAAACAATTTTTATGAGCAAAAAATAACATTAACAGACAAAACACCAGTTTATATAAAAAATTACAGGTTACCACATGCAAATCTGCATGAAGTAGAGGAACAGGTTGACAAATTACTAGATGAGGACATTATTGAACCATCAACAAGTCCATACAACTCGCCATTATTAATTGTACCATAGAAAAGCACAGGAGAATTAAAAAAATGGAGATTAGTTCTAGATTTTAGGTCTCTGAATAAAAAAAAGTTGATGATAAATTTCCATTAACCAGACTAGAATATGTACTTGATAATATTGGAAAAGCTAAATATTTTTCAACTTTAGATATGACAAGTTCATTTCATCAGATACCACTAAATCCCAGATCAAGACCATTAACAGCTTTTTCAACTGATTCGGGACACTTTCAATTCAAAAGATTACCTTTTGGATTAAAAATATCAACGAATAGCTTTCAAAGGATGTTATCAATTGCATTAAGTGGTCTACAAACATCTGCATTTCTATACGTAGATGATATAATTGTATTCAGTTCAAATCTAAAAGAACATAACATTAACCTTATAGAAGTATTTAAGAGATTACAAAAATACAATCTGAAATTAAATCCAAATAAATGTAACTTTTTGCGACTAGAAGTAGTTTATCTTGGACATCTAATAACTTCACAAGGAGTAACCACAGACCCGAGTAAATAAAATGTTATAAAAGAATACCCAAAACCAGATAATGCAGATGAAGTTCGAAGATTTGTAGCATTTTGTAACTATTATCGACGTTTTATCCAGAACTTCGCTGAAGTTGCAAAACCTTTGAATCAATTATTAAAGAAAGATCAAATCTTTAGCTGGATACAAATTTGTCAAAATGCTTTTGAAAACCTTAAAATAAAATTAATGACACCTCCAATACTAAACTATCCAGATTTTTCGAAACCGTTCATATTAACGACAGATGCATCAAACTATGCATTAGGAGCTATTTTATCTCAAGGAGAAGTAGGTAATGATAAACCCACTGTCTATGCAAGTAAATCTTTAAACAAACATGAGCTTAATGAAGCAGTAATAGAGAAAGAATTGCTATACATTACACCATTTAGACCATACTTATACGGTAGAAGATTTGTTGTTTATACAGATCACAGACCATTAGTTAGTCTTTTTGCTCATAAAAATCGTTCATCTAAATTAACTAGAATTAGAGTACATTTAATGGATTACAATTTTGATATAATTTTTAATCAAGGAAAAATTAATACAAATGCTGATACATTGTCTAGAATTAAGTTAAGTTCAGAAGAGTTGAAAGAAATGATACCAGTAAACAACATAAATGTTCTAACCAGAGCAATGAAGTTGAGAGATAAGGAAGATATTAGTGAAAGAGTAGAAAATCCGGAAATTATGCTTCCAGTGGAGACTGTACACCTCCACATATGGGAATGCATATCTATCTCAGACACAAGAAACATTAAGAAATTGCAATTTGAAAGTATAAAGAATTTAATGGGGCCACCAAAAGAAACAATATATGCAGTTAAAGATATAATACATGTTGGATACAATGATAATTCTCTGTCAGAGTTAAAATTGATTTTGAAGAAATTGTTATCCTATACAACGCATGTGAAAATAGAAAAGCTAGCGCTAGCAATGAATAATACAATTTTTGAAAAGATATCAGTGCACAAATTTAAAAAGATATTTACAGAATTGCAAGAAAATAAGAAAGAAAATTGTCTAAACATTATATTATATAATTCACCAAGAAAAATAGAGCATGCGAGTGAGATGAACAATTTAATAAAAGATTATCATGATGACAAGTTAGGAGGACATATAGGTATTATTTAAGATGCATTGCAAAACTTGAGCAGAAATATGTACGGAAGAATATGAATAAGATGGTTAGAAAATATATTAATAGTTGTAGAGTTTGTAATGAAGTTAAAATTAATAAATATACTAAAGAACAGTTCGTAAGAACAGAAACACCCTGCACATCATTTGAAGTAATATGGGTAGATACAGTAGGACCACTCAGACCATCGAATGGATACAGGTATATTCTGACCATTCAATGTGAATTAACCAAGTTTATAGAAGCATTTCCACTAGTCACTAAAGACGCCATTTCGGTAGTGAAAACTATTGTAGAAAAATTCATTTTGAAATATGGTTGTTTTAGGAAGCTAAAAACAGACAAAGGCACAGAATTCACTAATGAATTATTAGTAAATATCTCCCAAGTAACAATTTTAGTTCGTATTTAGCTCTGGCAGCGGTTATAAAGCTAAATTATTTGGCCATATTAACTTCAATTTGCTCTATAGCTTCAATAAAGCTGAAAAAGAACCCGTTTAGAGCTTTTTTTTCGAGTTTGGGAGCTAAAATAAGCATTATTCGGGCTCTAAATATGATGCTCAAATGTCTATATGTTCTAGAAAATCACATTAATATTTTGATTAAGAGCACTTTTAGCTCTATTAAACGTTATCGAGAGATAGTTTTAAAGCTTTTCCCTTTGAAATGGTAACATGAAAATGATTTGCTTAAGTGTTAGTAAAATATAAATATAAAAGAACACAAAGAGAATTGTTTGCTTGTATATAATGATCTTTGAAATAATTTCTCAAACATAAATATTTACAAAGAAAAACTCAAAACTATATTAAGCAAAATATTTACGATAAACGATCGTAATACTTTAATTAATGAGTAAGACAATGCTTAGGAATGATTTTGTGTGCCACTTTATTTTTATCACAAACATAGATGTTGCATCTCGAAATTGTACAACGCGCCTTTAAAATATTAATTTTTTACTATTTAAATAAAAAAGAAAATGAAAAAAGTGTATACAAAGATTTCATAACTTCTCCCAAAACAGCCATTTTAAAAAGACCACAACAATATCTCTTTTAGAGCTTCTATAATGCAAATGTCTACAAAAAAAATTTTATAGAAATTTTATCAGCCATCTTTTATATATAGGGTGCCTCGGTTGAAAAAAAAATCAAAAATGATGTTTTACCTATTTCATGCAAAAGGAACTGCGATTCTTTCAATGATTTCACGTTGGTTCCACAATATTTTAAAATAATTCAAAAATGTGAAATAATTTTATAAATTTCACGTAAAAACTCATACAGGTAATCAGAAAATTGCACGTGAGATAACTTAAATTTCAAGTGTATTTACGAATTTCACGGCAAATTAATAAAATTCACGTGAAGTTCATAAAATTTAAGTGGAATTCATGAAATTCACCTGAAATTTATAGAATTTATAAAATTCAAAAACACAGCACAAAAATATAATTCCACTTGAATTTTATGAATTTTACGTAAATTTTTCAAATTCCGCTTGAATTTTACGTGAATTTTATGAATTTCCAATGAATTTTATAAATTCCACTTGAATTTTATTAATTCCTCTTGAAGTTTACAAATTCCACGAAAGAATTTAAATACATAATACGATTTTTACACCTGAGGTAACAAAAATATGATTCTAAGTGAATTTTATAAGTGTCACATGATTCTTTTTAGACCATAAAAAGAAGCTATTTTAATTTTATAAAAAAGTGAAGAGTGCACATTTTCCCCGCACAGAACTAAAAAATATATGAGCTATGAAGAGTTATCACCCTGTTTCTGATTTTGTTCACTTTGATGTTGGCTTGGTACCCGATGCTCTTCTTTCGCTTTTTTGTATACACACTATACTCTTTTAAAGCAATATGTTCTAAAACGGCTACTTATGAGGTTATGACAGTCAATTTGTTTTATGGCGTTTTCGATTGGCAATCTAAAAGCAGAAAAAATCATTCTGAATGCGTTAAACTTGATAAAAGTTAAAGTTCTGATTCTGAACAAGTAGAGAATTTGTCTAAAACGAATTCCGGATTGCCAATTGAAAACGCCATTATTGTGTTTATTTCGTCGTGTTTATTTTTCAAAGCATTTGTTTGGCATGTCGCTAATGAGAACAAAAAGTTCAAATATAAGTTTACTATTTGAACTGTGCCTGTTTTGGTTTATTAAAACTATATTATTTTGGGTTCATGATAACGTTCCAGTTTTGACAGCTCACTCATTCGGTTTGCTGCTTGCCGGAGGATTGGAACAAGTGGGCAGTAATTTTTTTTAAAGATGATAAAATATTTTCGAAGGTAGGAGCTGAATCTCCAGAATAGCAATTTTGTTTACTACTGTTACAAGATGACAAAGATTTTGTATATTGCTCGTAGTCGATCGCCTTTGGTAAAATTCTTCATATTTTTGTATTTTAAAAATTTACTATTAATTCATCAATCATCTGCATTCAGTTGGGATGAGCTCTCAACCAAGCTATCTTCCCTTAAATCCTCAACACTGTCAACACTCAAACTAGCTCATCTTTCAACACGGCCAATTTGGTCGACACCTTAGTTTTTCGTATCTTTGATAAACTTTCTAACATTTTTGTTGCGGCACACCTTTTTCCAATAAGCCTTGCTGTTTTTGAAATGATTAAACGATTTTTTCACCTCTTGACAGCTATTCATTTTGTTAAATAATTTTTTTTGACACTTATGTCTTTTGATCAACAAGACATTTGTTTAAAAGCAAAAAGCTGCTGAGTGGCTCTAAGGAACATTTATTTTCTCAAATAAGGCCTTTTTAAAGCATATAGTTGAAATATTAAGTAAAGCTCGTTCAAGGTTTTGTTATAAATTGTAATAGAGCATATTAATAGAGCAACAAGCTTTATAAGCCTATAGAGCTTGAAGTTGTTCTAAAACTCAAATATAGAGCATTTGATTAAAAAGAAAATGTCAGATGCTACAACGGAGTATAAAATAGAGCAATAGTCTCCGAGTTCACTCCTTTAACACTTTTTTAGAACATATTAAAAACCCAAAGCTACGAGAGTGTTACTTGGGCTGTAATCTGTACCCCATATCATCATGAAACTTTAGGGACAGTAGAGAGAAATCATAGAGTTCTCAATGATTATTTAATGACCACAGACGGAAAAGACGATTGGGAAGAATTACTACCTTATTATACTTACACATATAATACCACACCACACAGCACTACCAATTATTCACCATTTGAATTTATTTTATTATTAACTTCCCATAGGGAGTTATTGTAATCGGTCCGATTTGTCAAATTGAAATTTTTGACATTTCTCGACGTTTCAAGATCCCTAGAGCCTATTTCAAACATTTTTAGAGAGATGTCTGTGTGTGCGTGTGTACCTAAGTTCGTACGTCCGTACTTACGTCCGTACGTCCGTACGTTCTGGTACCATTTTGTTTTACAGATAATAACTTCGAAAGAAGCTGAAAGGGCGTTTATCAATATTCAATCAGTTGTTTTTTTACTATAGCAGTTTAAAAAAGAAGTGAAAATTTTGGTTGGGCTCAAATATCTCACGAACAAATAATGCAATTGACTTGAAATAAATTTTATTCGACACATTATGACGTCTTACAAATTTAATATGAATTTGGAAAAAAATCAATATACCGTTATTTTTTAAAATCAAAAAAAACTAAAAAAAAATTCTTATAACTCGAATACCCTTAGATGGAAAAACGATATTAACTTTAAAATAATTTTATTTTAAATGATAAAATAGATAAATAATGTTGTTTTTGACTACTGGTGAAAATTTCCAAAAAATTCAATGGACAGTTTTCTTACAAAAAATTAAAAACTACAAAAAACTCTACCAAAAATTGGTGTAAATTTTCTTTCGACTCAAATTTCTCAAAAACGGGTAACGATATTGACTTCTTGTTTATTTTATTTTCTACATAACATAATTGCTAGCAACTGATAAAATTTTGACAAATATTGAATGAGCAGTTTTTTAACAAAAAATCAAAAACTGTTAAAAATTCTAAAGAAAAGTACTTACAATTGTATTTCACCTCGAATATCCTGAGAACGAACAACGATTGTGCCTTCTAAAATATTTTATTTTATACATAGTACAACTTTTTATGAAAGGTCAAATGTTGACAAATATCTAATTGACAGTTTTTGACAAAAACCTCGTTAAAAAAAACGCGTGGAAGTTTACCTCCTGGGTCACGTGAAAACAACTTATACATCAACAATCTCTATAAATAATATATCTGCATTTCGTAAATCTCTTTAAATAATTAAAATGCTTTTCAATCTTGAAATAATGATTGTTTGAATTTAACAGCTAAAGTTTGTTTCGCAGAAAATTTGGTTATTTGAAAAAAAAAAACTAAATATAAAGTTTTCAAGATCACAAATGGGAAGTTACCAGTGTGGGTCGCACCCAGCCTCTTTTTATTTTATTTATTGAAATAATTCACAAAGTTAATTCATAAATTATTTTTTTAAAAGGCATCAGGGTAGCCAGACCATATGATGCCGTCTATAAAACTATATTTACATTTAAATATTTATAGTTTAATTTTTATTATAATTACATAAATTGAAAAAGAATAAAATTAGTTTAATAAGAAAAAAAAAAAGAATTATTAAAGCAAGTTAGTTTTAAATCGTTGAAAATAAAGAGAGAAGAAAAAAAAAATCATATTTCGTCAAATTTTTGGTGGGCGGATGTGGCATCTTTAATGTATTGAATGGATCGTACTTCTGATGGATTCAAAATTTCGGCAAGTTTTTCAGTTAGGTTGTCTGATGTTAGATCAATTTGGCGAGAAATAGGACATTCGACAAGGATATGCCAAGCAGAGAGTATCGTCCCACAATTCGAACATTGCTCAGGGTTTTCTGCGTTATAATAGTGTTGAGTGTTGAAAAGAGCTTTGCCAACTCTAATTCGGAACAGTTTAATACTGTCTTCTCTGCTAAGAGACCGATTGTATGGAATACGAGAGTAAGCATGGTGATGTTTTCTTAAAAATGTTTCAGAGTTTCTCCAACCTTCGATAAGCTCTTTTTTATAATCCTGGATGAAAGATTTGCGTATGAGTTGGTAAAATTTGGGGAACTCTACAATGAGTGGATAGTTGATAGCCGTTCTTGCGGCAAGATCTGCAGCCTCATTACCTTCGATTCCGGAATGTCCAGGTATCCATGCAAGCATAATATTATTATTGGAGTATAAACATTAAACATCTTCTTATAACCTCGAGAGATGGGCATTTATTTGTCTCATTTTTAAGACCCAAGAGAATACCAAGATTATCTGTTACAATCAACGATCGGTTGGGGTATTTTTTAGCAACAGATATACCCTTATAAATTGCTGTTAGTTCTGCAATGTAACTGTCTGCGGATTCTGGTAAAAGAGCTTGATGGATAATAGATGTCTGGGAATTTGTTTGTAGCTGTATGACTGCGTATGAACACCAATTTTCTTCTTGGCGTGAACCCGTCTGTGTAAAAGATTCTGTCAGCATTAGTGTCAGAGATCATTTCTTCGTGAAGCATTTTAAATATTTCGTCAGTAGTATTTTCCTTTTTGAATTTTGCAAGGTTAGTGTTTATGGATAGTAAGTTTCTTTTCCAGGGTGGTGGAGTACGGTCTAATATCTGCGTATTATTGGATGAAAATGCGCTATTATTGGGAATTATGGATATCATTTTTTTAAGCGCTGAAATAGATTTTTTTTTGTTAGTTTTTGTCATGTTAATTGTTGCTTTAGCAGCCTTGAAGAGAGGATGCTCTGGGTCTGTAAGAGTTTTGCTAATAAGGTTCATTGCCCTTTTTTTCCCAAAGTTTTCGAAGGATTCATAGTCTGCTTCCAATCTCAAAGCTTCTATATTTGTGGCTCTTAAGGCTCCTGAGGCTGTTCGAAGACAATCGTTTATAGCTGAGTTAATGTTGCTTATATTTTTTTTGAAGTCTTCATGAAAATAGTTACTCCGTGTTGGATAGTACCGGCTACTAAGGTTTTCGCGATTCTAAGCGCTGTTTCAATATGTGGACCTTTTCTCTTTGAACAGACCATTTTTAAAGCATTGTTCCGTCGTTTTAGCTGGTTAACTAGGTTCTTTGCATATGTGTCCCATTTAAGATTTCCAGAAAAAAGTCACTCCCAGAATTTTTGTTTCTTTTTTAAGAGGAATGGTTGTTTCTCGTAAGACAAGTGGGGTAGGGGTGCATTTTATTTTTCTGCAAAGATGTAAGGCTTCTATTTTTGATGGAGGAAAAACCGCACCAACTTCTTGAGCCCAATTGAACATTATTGAATCAGCTTTTTCCAAAGTATCTTTTACCTGGATGGGGTCTCCAGAAGCAACAACGTAAATATTGTCAGCGTATACTCCAATAAAATCGAGATTCTGTAGTGGTTGGAAAAGATTCACGATAAGCGAGTCAATATATGCATTATATAAAACAACTGAGAGGGGAACCTTGGGGTGTCCCATTGTCCATTTTCGTTATTAAGGAGTTATAGCCATCAACATTAACTCGAAAAGTTCTACCACTGAAAAAATATACAATATTGATAATTATGTTAGCGAACTAAAAATAAAATTGAAATATGCCTATGAAAAAGCTAAAGAAAATTTAGAACAAAGTAAAAATAAAACATGTACAAATCAATCTAATGTAAATAATTCAAATTTTAAAGTTGGAGATTATGTCTTTCTAAAAGTTGGAAATAAAAAAAAGTTAGATAAACCATTCAGAGGTCCTTATAAAATAATAGAACAAAATGGACCAAATAGCATTGTAAGAATTGTCGATGAAAATAAAGAAGTTCATAACAATAATTTAATAAAAGCAAGAAATAAATATAAAATTAATAAATAAAAAAATATACACACACCTTTATAAATTATAAATATATAAGTTAGAAGATATTTTTTCATTTTTCAATCTCTATATGTAAGAAGATATAATTTTAAAAATAATTTTTTCATTTAAAGATAATGGGGCATATTCATAGTAGATTTTAGAACCGAGTCCAACTAGCCTCGAGTCTAAAGTTAACACACAGGTTAGAAACAGCTGCTATTCATAGAGAATTTTGCAGCTCTGTTTAGTAAAAAACAGAAATCTACTACAATTTTAGTAGTATTACCGTCAATCCATTGAAATCCAATCCATTTTTTGACAGATAAAAAAAACAACTTAGTCAAAGCCGTTTTTAAAGTTGAGCTCCAGTTTATCTTTTGGACCCGGGTCCAAATTGTCTATGAATAACATAAACTCCAGGTTAGCTTAGAAGAGACAAAGAAACAACTTGTCAGACGACTATGAATATGCCCCAATAAAATTATTTTTTCTAAAGGGTGAGGGTGTTGTGTGTAACACCCAAAACCAAAACAATATACAATGTAAACAATAATAAATAATAATAGAAACAGAAAGAATGTAAACATTCATGAACTCGATGCATATCGACCTACATATGATTGTGTTTATAATCATCAGCTGTCACCAAGCGACACCATCGTGCATTGAACTGATCATATTACACATCAGCATGTTCGGCCTCTATGCACCGAGTGCATTAAAGTAAATAGATATTTGTTTATACTGATTTTGTTTACGTCTGCAATTATATGTGGCACATTGACTAAGCATTCGGAATGCCTTTGAGGAAATACAACCGAAAGGTTTATTTTGTCAAGTGGACATTTAATTCTTACGTCATGTGTTATATTGTATTGTATTGTATTATTTTTGTCAAGTGGACATTTTGCTCTTACATCATATGTTATATTGTATTGAAGAATGGAATTTTTGTAAAACTAGTTGTAAGTATAAATAGAGGAAATTACAGAAAATAGAATTAGTCTAGTTATAACCTTAACCTCGACTCATTTCATTTAATCGTGCATTTATGCTCGGAGATACAATTGTAATAGGAGAGGTCACTATGCTTCGGAACGCCGTTCTTCGAAAATCTCATCGAGGGGTAATACGACGTCATCGTTTGCTATGTTAAATAGCACGTGCAATTCTTTGGCTCCTAACAAAAATATATGGGTACTTGATAGCGGGTCGACCTGTCACATATGCTGCGACAAAAGCTTTTTTACGATCATAGAACCCTATATTGAAAAGATCGAATTAGCTGGAAATCATTTTATTAATTCAGCGGGTGTCGGAACTGTCAAGATTTTTTCTGATAATTGCAATGTTCAGCTGGTCAATGCTTTGTACGGTCCAGAGCTAAAAACTAATTTTATTTCTGTGAGCAAGGCGGTGGAAAATAACCATTCTGTTTTATTTTGTGAAAAAGAGTCTAGAATACTCGACGGTGGACAATATGTAGTTTTGCATGCGATTAAATGTGGTGGTTTGTTTGTACATGAAAAAGAAAGAAACTCCGTTCTCTGTAGCATGCATGTTTAGGATATTGTTGTTTACAATATCACCTATTCGGCCATATTGAACTTTTGTTGTTGTGTTTATGTGTTAATACTCTATCATATCACCATGCCGGCCATCTTTATGACCCTTTTGACAGGTCTCGTTTTTGAAAACCTGCGCAATATAATACCTTCTATATGTGTAGATACTGTGACTGTGGATTACACCCCTCAGCAAAATGGGGTTTCTGAACGAGCAAATAGGACGTTAGTCGAGATGGCGAGATGCTTACTTTTGAACTCAAAACTACCAGAATCATTATGAGCAGAGGCGTTGATTACGGCGGTGTATATTAGAAATCGATCGCCCACTAAACTTCTTAAAAATAAAACGCATTATGAAGTTTGGTACGGACGAAAGTCGTCTATAGGACACTTAAAAGTGTTTGGTTCGAACGCTATTATGCTCGATAAAAAGCCAAAGAAGTCAAAATTTGATGCTAGGCTATTCCAAGGAATCTAAGGTATGATTGTATAGGTATACAGGTATAGATTGTATGAGTCTACTAGTATAGTACGGGAGGCAGCGTTGAGTTTTTCCGAGTGATTTTACCCGGGATGATTCTTATCAGAATTGAAAGATATTTGTATGTGTATCATAAAAATACGCGTCAGCCGCCGCGCCACGGTGGACCTAGGTGTGAGGGCGGGTCAAAGTGGTAATTTTTTTTTTGTTCAAAAAGTCATTTTACCCCGCTCCAAAATTTAAGGAATGGTTATTGATGTTGTACTGAATCCAAAAATTGCCGTCAGCCGCATGGATGGCGGTGGAAAGACCGTCAGCCAGGCACCTGAACTTGTAAAAAATTTTGAAAAAAAAGTCATTTTACTCGGGCTGATTTTTTTACAGATGAATCTTCAACCTTTCAAGATAATAAAACAAACCGTCAGCCGCCCGGGTAGCGGTGGAAAGACCGTCAGCCGACGTCATCAACATGACGCCCTCCCAGTTGACCTGAGCGTTACTCAGTCACTTTAAATGAAAAACTGACGACTTTTATCCCCATTAACATTCGGTTTATGGCTAATTTTATTTTTGTTAGTAAGCAAACAATCTGAAAATTACAATTTCCCTCGATTTAATATTAGTTTCATATTAATTTCGTCACTTTTGCCGAAGGTAACTAAATTAGTCAAGTAAACGGAACTCGAAAAAGAAGATAGTTGCCCCAAAAAAGGTAGGGTAGTGCTATTTTTTTTATATGTTGTAAAGTATATATAGTAGAAGAAAAAAAAATAAATTACACAACCACGCCCCCTCCACCCCTTCACCATTCTCGAAAAACCAATCGCAGAAAATACCACAATTTTCGACTTTTTTCAAGTTTTTGTCAAAAACTCAGAAATTGTAAATTTTTGAGATCAATATTATTCTTCTACAAAAATAAAGTATATTAAATTTCCTACGAAGTACATATTTCAATTATTATTTTTGGTTAAGCCGTTTTGCCGCTATAGCCAGCTGAAAAAACGCCAAAATTTGTCTTTTTTTTTAAACCCGTTTTCTCGATTTTTTTTTCATTCAGACTTCAAAAACTGTACTTGTAATTGCAAATATCTCTAAATTTTCTAAAACTACATAAAATTCTCTATAAAATGAACATCTTAATTATTTATTTAGGCCAAACCGTGTAACCGCCAGAGCAGAGCACTTTTAAGTAAAAGGTATGTCATAACTAGAAAACGCGAAGTCAACTGGATTTCATTTATTAATTTCATCACTTCTTGCCAGAATCCCAAATGTTTTTTTTTTTTCATTTTTACATAATAAAAAAGGTATTATGTATGTATACCTTATATACAGGGTGTCCCGTATAGGATAGTCCAAACTGAATATGGTGATAGGCCAGTTCATGACCATTCAGAATTTGGTAACTTGTTCATCCCAAATCGTAACGGTTTTCGAGTAACGGCTGTTTTTTTGAAATTTGCCCAAACCCCTACTTTGGACCACTGTTTTGCTCACCCCGTCCATAATTGATTTTTTATTTTTTTTATTTTTTCACCAAAATATTGACCAGAAATAAAACTTTTTTTGTGCATTCAAAAAATTTTGATTTTAGTCCACCATTTTTATAAAATTACTAGATAAATTCATAGTTTGATCAAAATTAATTTTTTACTTCAATATTTGAAAGAGCGCCCTGAAAAAAAACCGTATGACACAATACTGGCCCTTACGCATCGTTCATGGTAAGAGATGTCCAAAAAACGTCTCACATTTCTATTGTAATGAGCTGGGCAACCGTCGGCGTCGTGTTGATACCACACAGACTGTATTATGGCAAGTGGCACGTCTTCCAACAAAAAAAATAGCCTATTTTGCAGAAAATCTAAATAAATTTCACTATTTAGTGTATGCGGCAGTTCAATGGGTCCTATTATGTGGCCATCCAAAATCCCAGTCCACAAATTTATTTTGAACTGGTATTGCGAATTTTGTTCTCGCACCAAATGCGGATTTTCCAATTGAAAACTATGGAGGTTACGCAAGTTGACAAATCCATCTTTTTTGCAAGATGATTCGTCGGTCCACAATATTTTGTTGAAAAAATCTGGATCCTCATGGTTTTTTTGGAGCACCGTCCGAAAAAATTCAACCCTTTGTGTATAGTCCCTTGGAAGAAGAGTTTGAATACGTTGCAAATGAAAGGAATGCAGCTTGTTCCTTTTCAGCAGTCTTTGGATGTTTGTTTTTGAGATCCCTGTTGTCCTTTCGATAGCTCTAATAGAAGTAGAAGGTTCAGTCTGCACAGCACGCAAAACTGCCTCATCATGGTGGCGTTGACTTCTTCCTTGTCCTAGACTTCTCCCTGGTGCCCTGCCCTCCAAATAAGCCAAGTGAACCCGTATGAAAAGGCGATGGTCGGGATGTGAAGCATTTGGGTACCTTTCAGCATATGTCCTGGCTGCTAATCTAGCGTTTCCTCCACATTCTCCATAAATGTAAAACATTTTATTTTTTTTTTCAATTAAAAGCGTTTTAAAAAAACCAAAAAAGAAAAAATAACTATCTCACTTTGAATGACTAATAAGCGCCATTACTTTTGAACGTTTTTAAATTTTTACCAGCCATACCATTACAGGTAAAAATAAATAAAACATTGGTACAAGGATTGACCAAGCGTGGCGTCTTAAACTTAAAGACCGCCATTGTTAGTAGAATTAAATTGCTTTGAAAATGAAATTAACTATTAAAATTGATATACGATTTCGCTAATATTACAATGAAAAAAGAAAATTTGGGTTAAAGTACCGACAGTGAAAAAAATTAAAAAACAACAATAAAAAACAACACGTAAAAAACTAAAAACACAAAAAAAAACATGAAACAAACAACATTACAAAAACAAAAACAAAAACAAAAAAAGAATTTATTTAAATTTTTATTAAAACCACGACTTATCGAGTTTAAATCGTAATAACTTGTGATTGGGAATTCGTATTGGTAAGATTTATACCTTTTTAGAAATTTGAAAAGCAAGGCAATTTTTTTAAAGTAAGGGCCAGTATTGTGTCATACGGTTTTTTTTCAGGGCGCTCTTTCAAATATTGAAGTAAAAAATTAATTTTGATCAAACTATGAATTTATCTAGTAGTTTTATAAAAATGGTGGACTAAAATCAAAATTTTTTGAATACACAAAAAAAGTTTTATTTCTGGTCAATATTTTGGTGAAAAATAAAAAAAATAAAAAATCAATTATGGACGGGGTGAGCAAAACAGTGGTCCAAAGTAGGGGTTTGGGCAAATTTCAAAAAAACAGCCGTTACTCGAAAACCGTTACGATTTGGGATGAACAAGTTACCAAATTCTGAATGGTCATGAACTGGCCTATCACCATATTCAGTTTGGAACTATCCTATACGGGACACCCTGTATATAAGGTATACATACATAATACCTTTTTTATTATGTAAAAATGAAAAAAAAAAACATTTGGGATTCTGGCAAGAAGTGATGAAATTAATAAATGAAATCCAGTTGACTTCGCGTTTTCTAGTTATGACATACCTTTTACTTAAAAGTGCTCTGCTCTGGCGGTTACACGGTTTGGCCTAAATAAATAATTAAGATGTTCATTTTATAGAGAATTTTATGTAGTTTTAGAAAATTTAGAGATATTTGCAATTACAAGTACAGTTTTTGAAGTCCGAATGAAAAAAAAAAAATCGAGAAAACGGGTTTAAAAAAAAAGACAAATTTTGGCGTTTTTTCAGCTGGCTATAGCGGCAAAACGGCTTAACCAAAAATAATAATTGAAATATGTATTTCGTAGGAAATTTAATATACTTTATTTTTGTAGAAGAATATTGATCCCAAAAATTTACAATTTCTGAGTTTTTGACAAAAACTTGAAAAAAGTCGAAAATTGTGGTATTTTCTGCGATTGGTTTTTCGAGAATGGTGAAGGGGTGGAGTGGGCGTGGTTGTGTAATTTATTTTTTTTTCTTCTACTATATATACTTTACAACATATAAAAAAAATAGCACTACCCTACCTTTTTTGGGGCAACTATCTTCTTTTTCGAGTTCCGTTTACTTGACTAATTTAGTTACCTTCGGCAAAAGTGACGAAATTAATATGAAACTAATATTAAATCGATGGAAATTGTAATTTTCAGATTGTTTGCTTACTAACAAAAATAAAATTAGCCATAAACCGAATGTTAATGGGGATAAAAGTCGTCAGTTTTTCATTTAAAGTGACTGAGTAACGCTCAGGTCAACTGGGAGGGCGTCATGTTGATGACGTCGGCTGACGGTCTTTCCACCGCTACCCGGGCGGCTAACGGTTTGTTTTATTATCTTGAAAGGTTGAAGATTCATCTGTAAAAAAATCAGCCCGAGTAAAATGACTTTTTTTTCAAAATTTTTTACAAGTTCAGGTGCCTGGCTGACGGTCTTTCCACCGCCATTCATGCGGCTGACGGCAATTTTTGGATTCAGTACAACATCAATAACCATTCCTTAAATTTTGGAGCCGGGTAAAATGACTTTTTGAACAAAAAAAAATTACCACTTTGACCGCCCTCACACCTAGGTCCACCGCTACCCAGGCGGCTGACGGCCAGATATATTATGTATTAGTGGAAAACTATCTATACTATTAATTTCAGCCCGGGTACTTATCACTTTTCCAAATTAACGCTACCTCCCGTACTAGTAGAAAGATCCTAAAAAGTCGTGATGTAAAATTCAAAGAAACTTTGAATGGGAGCAGTAGCAACTTAGTTGAGCATTTTCTTGTCTATATAGTGAAGAGAAGAGGATACTTTACGTGGTGTCTCCTAAGAAAGACATATCTAATGAGAGGGGTTTCAAAACGTTGGTGTCAAGTGAGGAGAAGAATGGTAAATCTGGTGGTGAAATTGCATGCGTGAAAGAACATGGAACATGGCAACGAGGACGCTGTTCAAGTTTCGTGCAAAGAAAATAAAGGTAGTGATGAAGAAGATGGAGACGAGGATGGTGACTTCGACGTCGAAGAGGATGGTGACGATTACGTTAAAGAGTATAGTGATGATGAGAGCCGTGGGCATGTTGATGGGGAAAAACCTGTGATGCGTCTACGATCAGGAAAGGAGAAAGTCCAAGCAAGCGTTCAGAGGTCAGAAAAAAAGAAAGCCCAAGCAACATATTTGATGGATAATAGCGCACAGTTGTTGAAAACCAATCCACTTTCAGTAAGTGAGGCCTTGGGTCGAGCCGATGCGAATCTTTGGTTGGAATCCATGCAAAGTGAGTACAACTCATTGAAAGATAATGAAACCTGGGACTTGGTTGACCATCGTCCTAATCGTCGCGTCGTGCTATAAAGTCAAAATGGGTTTTTAACATAAAACATGAGAAGAATGGAAAGAAAATTCGATACAAGTCGAAACTGGTGGAAAAGGTTGCAGCCAAAAGCCGGGAATTGACTATGATGAGACTTTTTCGCCGGTTGAAAGGTACTCAACTATAAGATTAGTTCTTGCTCTAGGAGTTGAGTTTAATCTCTACGTTCACCAAGTAGATGTCTTTTGCGCTTACCTGAATGGTGATATACAAGAGGAAATGTATATGCACCAACCTGAGGGAAGGTGTGTAAACTGAAGAAATCACTGTACGGATTGAAGCAAGCAGGGAGGGAGTGGAACAGTAAGCTGGATTCTACACTAAAAAAAATTGGTTTTTCTCGCTGTGATGCTGAAACTTGTGTTTATACAATGAACAAGAAAGATGATTTCAACATTATCGCCGTCTACGTTGATGATATTATCATCGCCTGTATGAAAGAAGATTCAGTTTTTCATATAAAAGAAGCACTGTCTGATGCATTTGATTTGGTTGACAAGGGGCCAATAGATTTTTTCTTAGACATCGAGATCAGGTTTCGGGTATCAATGAAATGTGAAATGGTTTTACGTTTGTGAATGAAAGGTTTTGTTACACTACACGCGACAAGTATACTGGATCGATAACTCTTTCACATGAGCAGTACATAAAGAACCTGTTGGCAAAGTATGGAATGGTTTCAACTATAAAATGCAACAATCCTCTGGAGCCAGGTGAAAAACTGATGAAATGTTCGAAAATAACGTGTTCTAAGGTCGATGCTAAGGAATACCAGTCTCTAGTAGGATCCATGATGTATCTGGGTATTACTTCTAGGCCGGATATTATGCACGCCGTTAGCAAATTGGCTCAATTTAATATGGAGCCACACAAGGAACACATGACCGCAGCAAAACATTTATTGAGGTATTTGAATTCTACTTGTAATTTTAAAATTTCTTTTAAGAAAACTGGTCAGTTACTAAGAGTATGCTGATGCTGATTGGGCCAGCAGTTGCGATGACCGAAAATCCTACACTGGTTACGTTTTTTTTCTGCCTGTTGGTCCTATATCTTGGGAGTGGCGAAAGCAGTCTACAGTGGCATTGAGTAGTACTGAAGCGGAGTATATGGCGTTGTATGTGGCGGCAGCAAAAGAAGTAGTCTATCTTCGACGATTACTTAATGAGATGGGATTTGGGACTGAGTTATGCGGTTACAATCTGAGCGCACAACATTTAGTAAAAAATCCTGTTTCATTCCAGGTCGAAACAAATAGATATAAAATATCATTACATACGTGAAACATAAAATAAATCATTAATTAAATTAGCTTATGTTTCTACATCAGAAATGATTGCAGACATTTTTACCAAAATATTAAATAAATCCAAGCATTTAAAATTATTTGAGAAATTAGGATTGCTAACTTAAATTTTGTTTAAACAGATATTGTCTTGAGGGGAAGTATTGAAAGTTAATTTGAATTTATGTATGTATATGGCAATATTAAAATTAGTTCCTTGTTTAACTCAACTGAATGTGCAATCAATCAAAAACTCCTATCAAAATGCTGGTTTCCAATGGGGTTGTTAAATGACTAAACCTAATCTGGGTTAACCTGATCATGTGACCAAAAATAGCTAGTTTAAAGCGTGACGGGTTGGTTACGAAAAAAATTCCGCGGAATCGTTTTTCATAACTCTTGGGACTCATATTGCAACCTGTAAGCGTGGTTTAAGGGTGCTTCAAATTAAATCTCTTGAGTAAGAGATTTAAATGCTACTTGTAACAGCATTGAGTGCTGAATTAATTTTTGAAGATCTGACCAGATCTGCCACTCGTCTGTACTAAGCATTACCATGATAGCAAACCCTCCTTATCAAGAATGAAATTCATAAATATGTCATGATTCTTTTGTTTTCAAATTGGAAATATTTTACAAAAAAAAAAACAGCCTCGTTCTTCTTATTTCATCTTTATCTACATTATGTACAATGTATCTTTGTATATGAAAACTATAGTACTCTCATGGCGAGTTTTTTTTAGGGTTGCCCTGATCCTGGTGGTGGCGCTGCAAAATGTGAGGTGTAAAATTCGATTTGGTGAGTCTTTAAGCGTCGAAAATTGGTGGTAGGAGCAAGAGGAGACTATTTTTTGTATAATTGCATCCAAAAAATATCAATAAATATCATTTAAAACCTCCATAAGCTCTCCGCAAAAAAAAAAAAGTAAGGGTTGCCGGCATACATTAGATGTTGCCCCATTCGACTTCCACCATGAGAGTACTATAGTTTCCATATACAAAGAATGTATGCATAACTTTACATCAATTAAAATTAATAAAACAATAAACGTGTTACAATTTTTGTTTGTTTAAAAAATTAAGTGCTGAATCAATTTATTCGATGTTGGCAGGTCACTGGAGCATACCGAGCAGTTATATGTCTGCCTTTTGGAAACCAGTCTAGAATGATGGGAGCTTATGTGTCCCCTAAGTAAAACACTTTGAAGGCCTCAAGACAAACCGAACACGCGTAATGCTTTTTACCTGTAAAATAAAAAGAAATTCTTAGTAATGATTCTGCAAAAGGACAAACAATTTAATTTGTTTATGCTAGTGGCAGTTTACCTGTATGATTCCGAACATGAATCCGTTGGGAGCTTGAAAGGAGTTTTCCCGATGCGCTCACTATCGATATCCGGTTCATATTCGGAGCGGAGTTACTTGCTTCCAATTGATGGGATTTCTGATGGTCTTGCAGAGTATTGGCATTCCAAAACATTGCAAGTTCTACACTTGAACGTCGAATCATTACGATGTGTCTTTTTAATCGAAATATGCTAGTAACATCTTATAAACATTAAGCCTATCATTTCGCTAACCTTTACATGTGAAGATAATGCCTTTTCCCTGGCAAATGACAAACCACATTGTTGACAAAGGAATGGCTATTTTCATCAATCACTAGTTTACAAAATGTAGAAGCTTCGCGGGACTTCAGGATATTAACTCCCTCTTTCGGGGACAAACCCGCTCACTCGACTTCGTCGCCCCGCTTAGGCTATGTTAGTTAAGTCGGCAGGCAGGCGTCAATGGTCAATGTCAACAGTTTTTTTTTTGAAATTTCCTTGGGTGGCCTGCTCCGCCATATGTCAGTTCGATTAATAGTATATTAAGTCTCTTGAAATCATGAGAATCAACACGTACCGACCGAAAGCATACAAAAATGGATGGAAATCAAATTGATAAAAAGAGGCTGGGTGCGACCCACACTGATAACTTCCCATTTGTGATCTTTAAAACTTTATATTTAGTTTTTTTTTTAATAACCAAATTTTCTGCGAAACAAACTTTAGCTGTTAAATTCAAACAATCATTATTTTAAGATTGAAAAGCATTTTTATTATTTAAAGAGATTTACGAAATGCACATATTTTAAAGAGATTAAATACCTAATGGCAAAGTCAATATCATTGCTCGTTCTCAAGATATTCGAGTCGAAAAACTAATTTTAGCACTCTTTAGTTTTTTATATATTTTTTGTCAAAAACTGTCAATTAGATATTTGTCAAAATTTAACCTTTCATAAAAAATTATGTTATGTATAAAATAAAATATTTTAGAAGGCACAATCGTTGTTCGTTCTCAGGATATTCGAGCTGAAATACAATTGTAACTACTTTTCTTTAGAATTTTTAACAGTTTTTGATTTTTTGTTAAAAAACTGCCCATTCAATATTTGTCAAAATTTTATCAGTTGCTAACAATTATGTTATGTAGAAAATAAAACAAACAAGAAGTCAATATCGTTACCCGTTTTTGAGAAATTTGAGTCGAAAGACAATTTATACCAATTTTTTGTAGATTTTTTGGTAGTTTTTAATTTTTTGTAAAAAAACTGTAAATTGAATTTTTTCGAAATTTTCACCAGTAGTCAAAAACAACATTTTTCGTAAAATAAAATTATTTTAAAGTTAATATCGTTTTTCCATCTAAGGATATTCAAGTTATAAGAAATTTTTTTTTAGTTTTTTTGATTTTAAAAAATAACGGTATATTGATTTTTTTCCAAATTCATATTAAATTTGTATGACGTCATAATGTGTCGAATAAAATTTATTTCAAGTCAATTGCATTATTTGTTCGTGAGATATTTGAGCCCAACCAAAATTTTCACTTCTTTTTTAAACTGCTATAGTAAAAAAAACAACCGATTGAATATTGATAAACGCCCTTTCAGCTTCTTTCGAAGTTATTATCTGTAAAACAAAATTTATTTCAAGTCGATATCTCTACTCGTTCTTGAGATATCGACGACGAAAAATGGTACCAGAACGTACGGACGTACGAACGTGATTGATATAGGCTCTAGGGACCTTGAAACGTCGAGAAATGTCAAAAATTTCAATTTGACAAATCGGACCGATTACAATAACTCCCTATGGGAAGTTAAAAAGAAATAAAAAAAATCAATATCTCTTCACAATATTTTTTAGCCCTCAAAAGAACTTTTTGGATGGAATTAAATTTTGCTGAAATGTTCAAAAATGTTGGTAAAACCGAGGTAAAAACTTCGAAAAAAAATTTGTAGAAAAAAATTTACACAAATAAAATTCCAAAAAATTGCCAATCTCCAGATAATATTAATCATTTTTGTCAAAATTTTTGGCCAAATACAAGTTTTTCTCTTAGAGAAAGGAGGTCTTACCTCCACGGAGTCATAACAAGAACTGAATGCGTCCGGATCCGGAACCAACACCTGTATTAATACTCTTCAAAAGTCTAAAGTACCAACACTACTTTTCCAAAAAGTAGCAAAAAGCCAACAAGAAAGTAGTGAATTTCGCTTGATTTCGTTACTCGACCACTTTTCTTCTTCTGTTTCACTTCCAAAAATCAAATAAAATTCAGTTCTCACTTTGGGTTGGTGCACAGTACGATAAAAATATTAAACGTCAAAACATTGTTTTTTTTTGTTGCAAAATTCATTTTGTCGTTTGCCAGGTGTAACGGAGAGGGTCACCTCGAGTGTGCTGCCACTGTTTGTGCGTTTTTGTCGCCCAATCCTCCCTTACCATTTGTCTCGTTTGCCTTGTCGCGTGGTGTCCGTGTCGAGTGTGCTGCCACTGTTTGTGCGTTTTTGTCGCCCAATCCTCCCTTACCATTTGTCTCGTTTGCCTTGTCGCGTGGTGTCCGTGTCCTCATCACAAATAATAGAAATAATAAAGCAAAAGAGAAAAACAAAATACATACATATACCTACACAAAAAAATTAACACGCAAAAAAAAAATCAAAAATCAATATTGCCGCAATAAAAAACAAAAACAAATAATACCAAAAAAAAACCACGGTCCACGAGCGCAGTGTGTATTCCTTTCTTTTTCCTTCCCAACCTGCAGTTGTTTAGCTTAGCAACTGCAATTAATTGTATTGAACTTATCTAAGCTCTCTCAATTGATGTACTTGCTGAGCGAACAATAACAGATGCATTGGGAAATACTGTTTTGACTGTTAGGGTTCGGATCAATTCACATCACTGCTAAGGCATAACACTAGAAGTGTTGTGTATTGAAAAGAACTTCATAATCATATTCAATTTTTCTCTTAGATTTCGTCTGTTTTAGTTTTTTTCTTTTCTTTTTTATCACTATGATTGGAATTGGATTCAAAATTGCCTACTGTAATATTCTTGGGCTTAGAGCAAAATTCCTCCCTTTGTACGCCCATTCTGTTACAAACAGACCAGCTGTTTTGGTTGTTGTAGGTGAAACTACTGATCCTGCTGAATAACAAATTCATGGCTATTCATTATTCTTTCTCCACCATGGTCTCGCCGTTTAAGTAAGAAATGATGTTGCTTACCAATTTCAACCACAATATGGTCCTAGTACCAACCCCTCGTTTAACTTCTTGTGGTTTAAATTCTCAGTAAACAGGCACATCATACATACATTATTGTTTTCTCTATCAAAGCCCTAACAGAGTTTCAACTTCTCGCGAATTCGATGCTCTGTCTGACTCCATCCAAAGAATTGTTTCCTTGCATCTGAAATCGCTATTACGGGCGGTTTCAATGTACACAATTCTTCTTGGCTTCACTATTTGGGCCAGACAACACCGGAAGGTACGTGTGCTGAGAACAGCGCTGAGTTTAATCACCTTACTCAGCTTGTCATCGAGCCCACTTAAATATCAGACGTTAATGGCCGAGCTGAAAATACTCTTGACTTGTTTCTTACCTCTGACCCTAATAAATACACAATCAGTGTATTAACGCCTTACGGCAAATCCGACCATAGTATCATTTCCCCATTTCGTGCCAAACAAATCCAGTTAGAGAAAGAGCTCCTGTGAGAACCGTTTGGCAATACGAGAAAGCCTGGGACGGCCTGAATAATTTTTTTTAACTGGTCACTATGCTTCCTCGGTAGTGACGTAGACTCCAGCGCGGATATGATTACTAATATGATTTTGTTAGGTATTAGAACTTTTATCCCGA
The DNA here is from genome assembly GCA_958431115.1 of Syrphus vitripennis. Classification (NCBI taxonomy): domain Eukaryota; kingdom Metazoa; phylum Arthropoda; class Insecta; order Diptera; family Syrphidae; genus Syrphus; species Syrphus vitripennis. Next base: position 61,105,214 of record OY288110.1, on the reverse strand, counting down.
ATAGAGTTATGAGCATCAGACCCAAAGAAAAATCGTGGTTTGATGCGAGCTGTAAAGAAGTTATTAGGGTCAAAGAGGTTAGCTTCCGATGTTTTAGAGCCAACCCCACTGAGGAAAACCGGAAAAAGTTCAAGCAACGCCCATATTCGAAGGACCAAATTTTTGCATGACCAAAAATTCAGGTAAAGAATACTACAATGTCCAACAGGTAGTAAAAATTTTTGGTCATTAAAAAAAAATCAAACATAAGGAACAAATGATTCTATGGGACAAATCTTCTTTCGCACTCGAGCTGTGGCGAGCGTCCTAAAAGATCTCATCATACATAAATCCGCTGGTCCGGACGGTATCCCCGCCATTGTTCTGGAGAGGTGTTCTTCCACGCGAATCTTCTTCACCCTCTAACTACCGACCAATTGCACTATCATAGAAACGCTCAAGAAATATCCCGAAGATCGAAAGATCTTCCACTGGTCCACTGGTGACTTGACGGTTTATCTCACCGAACAGTGGAACAAATCCTTACATCGTTTTGGAGAAAGTAAGATTATTGCACTTGATATTTCCAAAACATTTGATAAAGTTTGGCATTCTGCTCTTTAATTGAAAATGCGTGCTTTTGGTAGCAATGAAACCCTTCTTCGTAGGATTAGTAACTTTATTTCGAATCGCTCTATACAGGTAGTGCTAGACGGATTCAAGTCTGAAACCCACAACATAAACACAACAACACAGGGTTCCGTTTTGTGTCCGACCCTCTTTCTCATTTTCATTAATTTCTGTAACTACTAATCCAATAAATTGTTTCGCAGCCGATAGCATACTTAGCTTTTCATATTCGTTTCCAGATTCACATCACTGCATCACTAGACGTGGAAATGAAACGGCTAAATATGATGAGTAGGTACATTAAATTCTGACTTAGACAGCATTGTACAATGGGGACTAAGAGATCGCGTAGAAATTAATGCTTCGAAAGCTCAATTATGTCTTCTGTCGTTAAAGCGAGACGCACCCCTTGCCATTTTCTATGAGTGGCACTTGCATCGATGAAACTAATCAGCTTGCGATTCTAGGTATGTTGGTGTATCACAAACCATTTTTGGTGAGATGATCACATACTTAACGTCGCCAAAAATGCCGCAAGATGTTTAGGTTTCCTTTGGAGATGCAAGGAATTTTTCCCCCTTCTGATCTGGCTATTATCTATAAAAGTTATATACGTCCAAGGCTTGAGTATAACTCCAATCTATGGGAGTGGTGCTTCAGCAACCTACCTCTTGGACAGTATATAAAGACGAGCCTTCAAAATGATCGGAGACAGGAAATTCATCGATACCTTTACCTCACTAGACCTCCGGCTTAGAGTTTCCTGTCTCTCACTCTTTTATCGTAATACTCGCGCTTCCAGGAAAGCTCATCAGTTTACTCTTGAACCCAATTTTGGTCGTACTATCAAGTACAGGGATACGTTTTTTGGCCGTACAAAGCGAATGTGGAATACACTTCCACGCTCTGTCTTTCCCTCTCATTATGATGAACTGAAATTCAAGACTAATGTTCACAGACATCTCCTTTCAAATCCCCTCCTACTTACCTAAAGCTAGCAATGTGTCTCTGACATATAAAGGGTACATAAAATCCACTTTAGTGCCCGTTAATTATAAAAAATCACTGATATGAGAGATACGTGTATTTTTTTTCGTTGAGGATACATTATATAGACAATGTCCATAAGTACATATTTTTCATCAGTCATTTTTTAAAATTTTCTTCCATTTTTTAATTTTTACGCTGTATTTTATATGCATAGCTTCTTTTGCTGTAGAATTTGAAAAAAAATGTGATTTAAAAAAAAAAGTTTTTTTTGTTTGTTTTAATTTTTTTGATTTTTATGTTTTGTGGGTTGTTTTTAGATCATTCAAATTTATACAGAAAATGCCTAATTTTGGTTAAAATAATATTTGGAAAAATGGCTATCGGATTTTTTTTTATCTTTGAAGAAAACAAAATATTTTTTTTGGTAAACTCTAAAATTTTTATTTTTTTTTTAGGTATTCAAATTTATACAGCAAATAGATAATTTTTTTATATTAAAAAAAATAAATTTTATTTTGGAGTTACTTTTTGGAATAAAAATTAATTTTGAAAAATGATCATTTCTGTGGCAACAACAAAAACCAACAAGATTCGCTTATGTCGAAGTTGAGTAATTTTAGAAAATTGAAAATTACTAATAACTTTTTCATGAGGGTTTTATTTTTGTTGGTATTTTTATGAGATTTCTTAATTATGTAAGCTTTTTAACAAGAAAACAATGCTAGCACCCATCATTACGGTGTATAAACATGCATGAGGCATGTATGGGGGGCATGCTGCCCCCCTGCAACCACCCTGCTTGGCCTCACTTTAGGATTTGGGGTATGTGCGAGGTTCGATGTATGCAAAATTTGATATAAAATTTTGTATAAACAATTGAGGTATGTATGGTGAGCATGCAGTCAAAAAGCTAAAATCTCATAAAAAATGTATCAGTAATTTTCTCAAAAAGTCATAAAATAATATTGTTTTCAGTTTTTGATTAGGATAAGAGCACCGAATTCTATAAAACTTAATTGTAAGTGTTACCGTTATTTTTTAATGATTTTTTTTTGTTCACTGTTGTCAATTTTCGGCGCCCAAGTTATCGTTTCAAGTTATTATTTCAATGATAAAATATAGTTACAATACTAAAAGTACGCCTTCTGAGTCGTGTTGTTCGTCTCTTCTACGATGTTCCGCAGGATTAGATTCGCTCCTAAAGTGTTCTCACCTTACTTGGTACAGGGGTGATGAGTGTTTTAAAATAAGTCACTTTATTGATTAATAGCGGTACCTAGGGAGAAATAGTCCTTAACTAACTCAGAGTTATTTATTAAAGCTAGGTGACATTTAATAATGGCATTTTAAGCTAAAGTCCATTGATTTGTACTTCAGGGCAATCTAATTAATAAAACCGATAACATAAAATCAATATTTCAAATTGCATATAATCAATTCGAAGATAACAATTTTAAAATAATTTTTTTTCATTTCAGAATAAAATGGGTGCTAAAAAGCGTAATACAGGAGTTGAACGGCAGCCACGTTCGGCAAATGTGAAAACACGCTTAGCAGCAAATAAAACTGCAACCGCATCCGCCAATAAGCCACAAAAAGCGCTTAGCAAAGCAGCACCGAAAAAATATCTCCCAATCAAAAAACGAATCTCAAAAGATAAAGCGGCAACTGAAGACTTAGTTCAAGATTCAAAGCCTAGATCAACATCAAAATCAAAGAAAATAGAAGGTGAACCTTGCACATCGTCATCTGTAGAGGTCACAATAGAGCGAAAGCTGCCCGAGGCCACTAATGAAGCCGAAGCTGATACGAAGCAGAATCATAAAGATGGCAAAACAAAAGCTATAAGCAAAATGTTAAAGAACTTAGATATACAAATAAGTGGTTTCGCTAACATTCTTCCGCCAGAAGAAAAGATTATTGAGGTTTTAAAATCATCGATATCAGAGAATGTTAAAACAAAGTCAAGAGCTACAGCGGTGAAAGGAAACAATACGAGTATAATAAATAAATTTTCATCAAAGAAAGATTACGTGGATAAAAAAGCTTCTCAACATTCTTCCAGCTCGAATTCGCCAACTATATCGGCCGAACTGCCTTGTAAAGATGGTGCTGCAATTAAAAAGGAAGCACTTACTGCCGTGAGCGAAACTGTTTCTGAAACTCCTGAGGAATTAGAAGAGCCGATAATAGAAACAAAGAAGAAAATGGCAGCCAAAAAAGCTAAATTAGAAGCAAGTCGGAATAAAAAGAAGCAAGAAGAGCTGAAAGAGGAAGACATTTCTTATCCATCGCAACAACTTACCAAGCCATCAAATAAGGAAGAGGAAAGGTCAGAACCAATAAAAGATAAAGCAGAACATGATAAAAAGAAACATGTAAAGCCAAAGAGCAGTCAGGTTGCTACAGAAAAAAATAACGCAGATGAAAGAAAAGGCCAAACTGAACCTGATGTCAGCAGACTGATTAAAACAGGAAAACACTGCGATTCAGAAAAGTCGAAAGATGAAGAAATTCAATCAAAAAAGAAACATACAAAATCTGTAGCAGGATTTCTAGACATTACAGAAAAGATCTATGAAGATCAAGTGAAAGATGAAGTTGAGCAAAGTTGCAAATCAAAACACACGAAGATTGTTAAAGAAAAAGAGAGAGAGAATTCAGCGCAACGCAAAGATGAAGAATTCAACGTAAAAAAGAAACAAACAAAGTCTACAAGAGTTCCTCATATATCAACAGAAAGCTCAGATCAAGCAAAATGTGAAGAAATCCAAGATAAGAAGAAAGCCACGAAAGCAACGTCAAAATCAACAGAAAAGGAGAATTTAGAGTTGACTAAGGAAGAAGCAGAAGAAAACAAGAAAAAGCAAATTAAAACCGCTAAATGCACCCAACAAAGTCCCGAAATTGAAAAGGAGGAGGTTGTTACTAATATCCCAGAAGCCTCACAAAAAATAATTGATTTACCAAAAAAGAACAAATTACTAAAAGGAATGTGCAATGAAGATAGAACTAAAGTGGTCCAAGTATTAACCGATCAAGAAAGTTCTTCAATAATAGACATGGAATCTAATGTAAAGATTCCATTAGTAAATATTGATCATGCTGAAGAGAAAGAAACTCCTAAGAAAGCAAAGTCACTTTCAATTCGTCAGCGTTTGCAAAACAAATATAAAATGTCGCCAGTTAAAAGCAAGCCTTCTATTGGCAAGCCTTCCAAAAAAGGTGAAACTAAAAGTCCAGCAAAGAAGCCGCAGACAAAATCTTCTGAGGAACAGAAAACAAATGATATTTATGATTTTAAATCTGGATCGGAAAGTGAGGAGAACATTAAAATGGAACTTCCAACACTTAAGAAACTTCGTGAATTCTCTGATGATGATGATAAACCACTTCAAGTTGCCAAAAAAAAGCTAAGAGAAGATGCAAAAACACTAGAACCGGTTTCTGAAACACCACCACAGCCAAAAAGAGATACTAAAATAGAAAAGTGTAGCATAAAAACTCTTGTTAAAAATACTTCTACCGAAAAAAAGCCAGCAGCTAAAGTAGGTCGAAAAACTCTTGCTAAAGTTAAGAGACCACCATCGGAATCGAGTAGTGACGAGAAATCAAGTACGCCCACCGATTCTGAAGATGAACAGAAACTAAGCACTTTTGGCCAAAAACGTCATCGTATGGCTTCTTTAAATGCTGCTGCAAAGGTACAATGCCTGTATGAAAATGAATCTAGAACAGCATATGAGCTGGGATTGTCCAAAACGGTCCAAATGATACCAAAAATTCGTAATATCAATTCAAGCAGTAGTTCCGAAGAAGAGAAAGAATTAAAGCCTGCTATTAAAAAAGAGCCAGCTGTGACAAAAGAATCAAAAAAAGTCGAACAGCTCAAAGTAGAGCCAACAGAAGAAGCTTTAGAGAAAGAAAAAGAAGAAGAAGTTGAAGTGGAGACAAAGCGAGAACTTCGTAATGTGCCCGGCCGGGGTATGGGCAAACACTGGGAATTTGAAAGTGATACCGATAATGAAGCTATGTTTATTGAAAAACTGCGATTGAAGAAGAAAAAATTGCAAAAACTAAAAGCTTTGCAAGCGAAGAGAGAAAAAAAAGAAAAGGAAAAGTCTGAAGAAAAATCTACGAAACCGAAGAAACCAGCTAAGCCACCTAAAAAATCTGTAAAAGTTAAAATAGCTTCTTCAGACGATGGAAGTTCAGAATCCAGTGAGTATGAGGACAAAAAGAAATCTATGAATCCTCCGCCTGAGAAGCCACCAACTGAAGTGAAAAAGAAACGCAAACGTGAGCTAAAAGAAGAACTTATAGGCGATTACAAAGGAATATTAGCGCGTAAGCGTATGGCTAGTCTCAATGCTAGTGCAATAGTTGCTGCCACATATGAAGTGGAGCGACATCTCGATAGAAATTTCGCATCTGATTGTAGTAGTTTTGAAAGCTTTCCCGAAGAAGAGAAGCATATTAGTAAAAAGTCAAAGAAGCAGGCTGCAGCTGCTTCTGCACCACCATCACAACCTATACAAGAACTCAAATTGGATGCTAAAGAACTAAAAGAAACAAAGGAAATTAAAATTGACCCGTCTGAATGTTCGGACACCAAGGATTTTTTTATTGACTTTAAAGATTCTGTGCAAGATATAAAAGAAACATCACGTCCCACACCATCTAGTTTGGTTATTGTTCAGGATACGGATGTTACTATAACTGGAGTTTATGTTAATCCCACAACGGGATCTAGTCAAGAAGCTTACTGTAAAATGCAATATCGTGTGCAATCCAGTGTAACAGAGGAACGTGTCCTTCGGCCAGGTTCGGTTGAACCTCCTAAATCATATACTCCGTTGGGTGCATTGTCAAGTATGCGGCCGCCTGGTGCTGCTACCGTATCTGATGGTGAGTCTTAGACTTTTTTAAGAAACTGTATTAAACTGTATGCTAATTCAATAAAACAAAAGTACTGATTTGATATGATAAATTTATTATTCCTAAATTACCTTTTTAGATCGCTCAACGCCACCAGCATCTGCGGACTCTGCTCCACCTCTATCCGAATCAATTAATCATTCAAACATTTACCAGCCCAATGACTTGAGCCATCACGACTCATCAGAGCATTCACATTATTCGTATCATCATCACATGTCACCATCACCAATGCCACTGCATCCACATCCTACAGATCATGCATCACAGATACACCACTACGGTGGCCATCAACCAGGAGCAGACCCTCTACCGCCACAGGCGCTAAGCGCCCATCACTATAACACTCCACAACAACCTCCGCCATCGGGTTCTTCGACTTCAATATCACGATGTGATTCACCAGTGCGCTATGGCGGTGGCTATCAGGCGCAGCATCCGACTTTATCCATGACGGCTGGAGGTGGTTCGAGTGCATTCTGTGCACCACCCAGTTTGCACCAGCAGCAACAACAACAACAACACCAACAGCATCATGATATGAGCGGTAAGTTGAAAAATTAGTTCATTTCTTTGGAAGGTAGGTAGTATAAGAGTCATTCGTGGGGAGTAATAGGGACCTGTCAACACTTTGGGCAAAAAACGTGGGGTGGTTCTAATATGGTTGATTGACACATGCACCTTTATTATTTTTATAAAATGCACTACAATTTTGACCAAAAGTTTAAGATAAAAAACATTTGTCAAACTTTTCGTTCGTTCATAAATAAAGCTAATATTTTATTACCAGATATAGGTATGTAATACTTATGTATGTATGTATCTACCTAACGATTTTGTTCTTCGTTCATAGATTTTGAAGTATTTGTTGGTTGTTTTGCTGACATGAAAACATGGCTTTGACGAAATTTTACAATTTTTAGGTTTTGATCGAAATGACTGTTGTACGCTATTAAGACATGCCCTTAGCGAAAATTGTTGTTAAAGAACAATGTTTAATATTGAAAAAAAACACTTGAGCAGAGACCTGGCAGAATGTGTAGGTCTTGGCGAATTGACAAGATAATATCATTGAAGTTAAATAATATTTGGTACACTTTACATTTATTTACCCAAAACTCCATGATTTTTAATCCGATTTCAAACAATTCAACTGTGTTCGAAAGAATAGGAAGGGGTGTTTCCAACCAAGTACTGCATGTTAGGTTTTTTTTTTGAAAAGCTGCACCTTTAAAAAAATGGTTGTATTGAGATAGAATAAAAACAATTCTAAACATTCATACGAAATTGAAGATTAGAAGATTTTTTGAATAAACAACTAACTTAAAAGCATTTATTAAGCATGAATTAATGAAATTAAAAAAAAATCTTTTGCTAACCTTTGTCTGCTAAGGGACATACCTAAATACAGTTGTCGTTGTATCTGTTTGATTCAGGATCATGCGCCTACCTTTTTTCCGCTGTAATCAAATATCTTAAAAAATGTTTGAAAATAAATTGCAAATTAGAATCATAAATCTTAAGGATCCTTTTTATTTTATTTTATACAACAATTTTTTCTTCTTCATTGTATCAGTTAATTATAATTTTATAAACAAAACCTTGATAAAACGACAAACGGCAGAGGGGTCATATCCCCAAATGACCCGCCATTGTACTGTGTTGCATAAAAGCTTAGTGATTAAAATTATCAAATCTTTAAATTTAAGGTTATGTTTTAGGTATCGGGAAAAGTATGTTCAGATTTTTTTGTAACACAGTATTGTTCGCCAAAATCGTTTTACCAAAATCGTTTTTTTAGTTTCGGCGCCAAATCAACTTCTTTTCTTTTTGTTAATAGGTTTGTTCGTTGAGCCCTGAAGTCACCCTGGGGTCGCCCTAAAGCGTTTTTTTGAAAAACCTGAACTCACCCTGACATTGAAATTCTGTGTTTTTTGAGACCTGGGGTCGCCCTGAACTCGCCCTGAAGTAGAACTAGGTTTTTTGCTGGGGCGAGTGGAGGTAAAGAATAAATTGTCAAAGTTTTTTTTTAAGTACAAATAAATCGAAAAAATAAATTAATACAACAATAGCCGTGTTTTATGAACAATTGATAGCAACTCAGCAAAAAATTTTACACACAAAAACAATAACAAAAAAGTGATTATAAAAACTTTGTTATTGTTTCTCAGCAAAACAAAAAGTGAAAATAAATTTATTTGTTATTGTTTGTGTGTAAAAATTTTCCTGAGTTGCTATCAATTGTTCATAAAACACGGCTATTAGAAGTAGAAATGAAAATATTTGATGTTGTTGACTGTGCAACGGGTGAATCCGTACAAATTTCAATTTAAACTATTACAGCACAGAGTATAAATTTCTGGTTTGAATGTAAAAGAAACAATTGACAACCCTGAAGTGTTTTTCGAGAGTTGAAAAACCCAAGTTTTTTTGACAATTCTTGGGGTTGTCAAGAAAACCTGGGTCAACCCTGGGTAAAGTTCAACGAACAAACCTAATGTAATTTTAAATTGACGTATTTTGTATGGTACAAACGTCATTTTAAGACTTAAAAGCCTGTTCAATTTTTAAAAATAAGTGGCAGATATGTCGCAACGACTGAGTTTGAATTTTTAAAATTTAAAACCGAAATACAATATATAATGTACTAATAAATAATGTATGTTTGCATTGTTTTTTTTGTTTAAGTCATTGCCTTCTGATATTTCTCTTAAAATTTCATAAGCTAAATACTTTTTTCCACGAGTGTATTTATTGAAGGTATCTGTATTATAAGTGTTGGTATATGAATGTTTGCTAACTCAATCTGCCTCTGCTGACATATATGTATGTATGTATGTAGCATAAAATGTGCGCACACTTGATTACTCATTACTCAGTCATTCTGAAAGCCAGCACAAGTGGTTGGGACTCATGTGAGAGATGTCGATAACAGGAGCAGTTCTACATTCTACATTCTACATCCTGTACCATTGACATGATGGAGCTTCCGTTATAGAATTATTGGATTTTCAATTAAGGAAGAAAGGTGGCTAAAAATGGTCTGCTTTGTCAAGTATATTTGGCCTCCTTTCGTTTGGTATAGTTTTTGCTTTTGATTTTTAACACATGCTGCTAAGAGTTTTTGTTTTGTTTTTTAATAAAGTTGTCTTAAAGATTCTTTCCTTATTGTTTGAACATAAATATCAGCTTTGAAATCTTATACATATATATGTACATACCTATATTTATTTATAGAATACGTACCTATGTATGTACATTCAAAGTATAATCAATTAGTAAGCCTAACCTTAAACACAAAATTGATCTTTTGTTAACGTACTGCAGATTCCATCTGATTTTGTTGTAGAAACATTGTTGAAAAAAATTTCAAAAACAGTTAGTAATTTTTTCAAAAAAAAAAGAATGTATATACAATACATATTTAAAAATTTTAATTTTTCATACAAATATTTTGATTTCTTTTTCAAAAATCAATTCGCCTTTTATGAAGGATTTCAAACAATTCAATGGTCATAGGCTTCCAAAAACCTGGACTTAAACTGAAAATAATGCATACCTGTATTTTGTTCTACAAGGAGGGAGATACAGTTTAAAAAAAAAAAAAAAAAGATGCTTAAACCAGAAAAAAAATCACCAAAAAATATCGGCGGTACCTAAAATATTATGCTATAGGTAGCTTTTTTAATCCAACTTCCCCATCGTGCAATTTGCTTTAATTTTTAATGGTTTAAGTTTTTGAAAAATTAATTTTCAAAATTTTGGATAGAAAAATTATTTTGTTTTGTTCTAACGATTTTTTTTTTCCAAAACTTTTCGTTGTTCAGAACTATTTCCATTCACTGTCAGTATTTAATGCTCTAATTAATTTCTAATTAAACACCTTTCTCACCTAAATGGTAGTACATGTATTGATGCTTACATACTATACATTTTTACTTGCAAATATGGTTGACCCTCATCATTTTTTGGTACAAAACACCTAGTACGATAAATTAAGATACATAAAAGAAAAAAAAAATTAGTACATTCATGAAACTTGGTGAAAGTGTTTAATTTAAGAAAAAAATGAAAAAAATCAAGAGTCTATCAAAACAATTCGAATGGAAAAATGTTTTTAGGGTGGAACTGGGGGAAATTGTAGTTTATCAAAGGAGGATGACTATGTTATTAGTATAAAAGGTCAATAATTTGACTGTAGATAAATAGTACCTTCAGGAAACTTATTAAAAATGTGTCATAGACTATGAGAACGAATAATCAAGAAAGTCTATGAAATCATTTTGCATGGAAGTGTTTTTTTTTTAAGGAGAGTAATGAATGGGAATATTGTCACAATCAAGCAATACGAATTTTTTTTAGTTTTAATAAATATACTTATCTATCCATAGATATGAGCGTTAATAGTAGAAGAATAGCAAACTTTTTTTTTGTCAATAATATTACACTTTCCTCTCCTTATTAAATTTTATTTTTAAATACTAAAAACTTGCATGCCAATTTTTTTTCTACAAATAATTTATAAAATGTATACCTACATATGTACCTAAATAAAAAAATGACACTATAGACTTTTTGAATTTTTTTTCCAAAAAATAGTATTTTTGTACCATATATCAGATTTGAGTTTTTTGTGGCTTTATTTTAGCTATTCAAATAATGACTTTTATGTTTTTCCATATTTTTCGCTAATGACTTTTTTGTATTTTTACTTGAGACTATACAAAGGTACTATAAGGCGAGCCGCACGTTTATTTTTTTTTTGATTTTTTTTAAGACGATAGCGGTACCTACATATTGAAATAGATATTGGCTGACTTTTAATGAATACAAAATTCCAAAATGTGGGAGAAACCGTTGCCTCCTATAGAATCATTTTGATTCATACATACTTAAATTTTCAATTTTTTTTTTAGTTTAGAAAAAAAATAATTTTGTGAAAATTTATTTCAAAAAAATAGCGCTACATATTTTTGAAATTTGTCACTTATATCATTATATTACTAACAGTACCTCCCACACAACTGTTAAGAAATAGATACCAGTAATTTAACATATTGTTATATAAACAATAAACATACTACATTGGTATACGCATAAATGTACCTACATAATATAAATATGTGTTGAAATATTTTTTTTTCTAAAATTTAATGAAAGTTCCACAAAAAATGTCTGGCCTAAAAGTGTTCTACCCTGAACACTTTTGGTCCGAGCCATTAAATAAAGTTTCAAATTTTTATTATAAGCCCAATTATAGTTTTACACTTAGACTTAAGAGGCCTCCATCCAAAATGTCGAAGTCAGATTCGAAGATAATATTAATTTCGAATCATCAAATTTCGAATTTTTTTTTATAGAATCTTTATTGTAGCTGAATTTATATAAATTTTTTTTCGTATTACTCGATTGCACAATTTAAAGAAAAGTGGTATTTTCTACCTTACTACTGAAAAATATTATAACATTTATACAATAATAATATCACAGAAGTAAAAGGAACTTGGTTCCTTGTTGAATAAAAAAATAGATTTTCAAGGGACCCAACACTTGGTCCCAAAATGAAACAAACAATTTTTACGTTATAATTATGTATTTATTAAGTGCGTCCGCACTAACTCGAGTCACACAAAAGAATGAACGTCTCAATTCTAAGTCACAATATTGTTGGCTTTGTATTTTGGTAAATATGCTGATATGTATGTCCTCGCCTCATATTACCCGGTGGGAACGATCGCCGATTTCCATCGCTCGTGTGCAGCGTCTGCACTTTTTATTGTCAGGTTAATGCCTGACCGTGATAACTCAGATTAAAAAAAAGATAGTTTTCAAAAGGAAAAGCTACAAGAAAAACCCTTTGTATATATAAACTATAGTACTCTCATGGTGGAAGTCGAATGGGGCGACATCTAAACTGTGCCGGCAACCCTTACTCTTTTTTTTGCGGAGAGCATATGGAGGTTTTAATTGACATTTATTGGTATTTTTTGGATGGAATAATCCAAAAAATCGTCTCCTCTTGCCCCTACCACCAATTTCCGACGCTTAAAGACTCCCAAAATCGAATTTTACATCTCACATTTTGCAGCGCCACCACAAGGGTCTGGGCAACATTAAAAAAAACTCTCCATGATAGTACTATAGTTTTCATATACAAAGGAAAACCTTCATTAAATTAAAAATTAATTTCGAAAGATTTGAAATAGAAAATTAGACACAAACCAAAAACAAAATAAGAGATACCTACACAGTGACAGTAAACCACACAGACTACTTTTGTTTCCTTGTTGTTCTTGCATATTGTATTTGATTTCTTTATATGAAGCGGCTATAGAGAATGAGAGTCTTGTAAGTGTGTGTGTATATGAATTGTGTATTTTGTGTATTATTTTTTTCATTCATAACTCATAAGAATAACCAGTTGGGCCACTTTTGATATTACATACATATATACAAAAAAGGTTCCTTAGATATATTGCAATGTTGTTGCTTTTTTGTATCATAATAATACAATAAAAGAAAAGCCGGTTGGACAAGTTAACTGACCTACCCAACGAAAATCTTGAAAATTGTTTTTTTTTTATTCACACTATCTGATTACAATATGTATAGTTGCTAAGAAAAGAATTTTATATTTTATCATTATTTCAGATTCAGATTATACTTTAGACAAAAAAAAAAAAAATAGGGAAAGATTTTGTTCGCCTTTTTTAGTATTTTTTTTTTTAAACTATATCTTTGTGAAAATTGGTTGTTTTGATATAAAATAAAAAGCAATTATTAACAAATTATTTATACTGAAGTTCCTTATATTTCCATTCAAATTCGTATAATTTATATATTTATATATTCTTATGCGTTTTATAATATTATTTTTTTTCTATTTAAATTATATATTTTTTATTTTTTTGATAAATACTCGTATATAGATTTTTTTATAAATTATTAATTTTCCTTGGGTGTCCTTATTTTTACAATACAGCATTAACGCGAAAAAAATCCAATAACAATAGGTACATATGTAATTGTAATAATTGCAAATACAATAGGCCACACAAATATAATATACCATCAATCTGAATAGTTCTTCATTTCTTCTATTTTCTAACAACCACTTATTTTATGTAAACTCTGCCTATATACAAAACAATTGCATTTGAGTCGCGAATAAAATTTCATATTATATCATATTTGATGCTAAAATTCTGAGGTTGTTGATCTCTTCATTTCTACAACCCTAAAACCAGTTATGCAAAAAATACCCAATCACTTCTACTCCTACAATACTATCCTTTTACATTTGTTATTTGATGGTATGTATCTATGTATTTATTTTACGTATTCAAATGCATTTTCGAAATCAAACCATCTTGTGGGAAATAGATAAACTAAAAATTAGTATGATCATCGAAAAACGATATTTTTAAGGGAGAAAAGTGAAAAAAGGCTCTTATGAAATGTTATATTTAAAAAAAAACTAGCGACTTTTTGAATATATTTTTTTTTTGAATCAGTTTATGTGGTATTTGTAATGTAACAAAAAGTAAAAAAAGCATTACAATATGCGAATTTTTATGAATTTTCAAGGCCGATTCATTCAAAAAGTTTATATGAGAATTTAAAAATCTACGCCGACCGATTGCAAGGTATATTCATTGCCTTTAAAACTACATTTATAGAAAATCAGATTTTTACCTCAGTTTCACGTTCTACTCACCTTTTCCAGAGCAGTTTTGCGTAATTTTTCAAAACGAGTCACAAAAACAAACTCAAATATTAATAAAAGGCTTCGAGCGATTTCAAGTTAAAAAAGCATTTTTGAATGCACAATTTAAATTTTGGTTTTGGCTACACACTTCACACTACTCGCCTTTGTTTGTGGAATTTCTTGTTTTTTTTTCAAAATTATGGGTGGAGGGTGGAGGCCCCTTAAAAAGGATGTGATCACACAGAGGAACAGGTACGTGCTACCTAGTCGAGCATTTTATTTTTGTTTATGCTAAGTAGGTACCTACTTCAATATAGGGACAAATTCATGCGATCGTGAATAAAATACTTACTGATTTATAATTTTGACCAAGTTGATGTTTATGTTTGATTTGAGAACAATTAAAGTGGTGATTCTCATCGGCTTTGTTGGGCTTTTTGATGATTAAATGAAAACAGTTTTCATCTGATTTCGACGGTGATTGCCGTCTTCTTCAGGGGATGTCTTTATTCACAAAAATGATAAAAATATGTTTAGTTTAATACATATGAATATTATGTAAAGCGTATAAGTATGACTTACATTGAGTTGAATATTAAAAAAATATTAAAAACAATTGGAACAAATATAAATTAAAGCGCTTCCGATGTGAAGGCTTGTCAACTGTTAAATTTGAACTGTTTAATTATATATATAAGATAATATTCAGTTTATTTTATAAAGATGACACAGAAATAAAGACGATATTGAGTTTCTCTGTAATAAAGAGATTTTTGTTTTCAAATTTTATTGAACTTAGAAATACTAATAAATATAATTTATTTCACCTGTAATAAAGAGAAACGACATTAAATGTCTTTTATTCGATGTATGCCTTTTCTTTTATTACAAAATATAACGAACTGAATACAATCTTTTTATTTTATTAAAATTTTATCAATTATTAAAGTCCGCGTGACCACCTGTCTTGGTGACATTTTTATATTCCTCTTTGAACGTATTCTTAGTTTAGTCGGAGACGTCATCTCGGTAATGGGATGTGTACATCTTACAGCTCCCCTCCCCAACAAAAATTTTGTTTACTAAATTTTTTATTTTTTTTTATTATTATTATCACGAAAAGCTAGTGGGGTGAGGTGCTGGTATGAGTTTCGTTAAGTGAAAAAGGTTTGATTCCGATTTTTTGTGTCCGGTGTCGATTTAGAATATTGAGTTGGATATTTTCTTCAAAATTTTGTAGGGTCCGATTTTCAATTCGTCTAATTTTTTTCTATTAAGTTTGTTCCCATTTTCCACGAACACCATGTCACCCACGATTTTCTGTTTTTGTCGAATATTTTCTTGTTATATTTATGTGATTTTATAGTGTTTTCAAAAACAAGCTTTCTATCTTTTAATAAATCGTTATACATACGTGCCTTTGTGCTTTAATTCTTCAGGCAAAATCGCTGTATTTTCGCCTTCAAGGAGATATTTAGGTGTGAAGCCAGTGATTGTGTGTTCTGTTTTATTGTGCATTCTTGTGCCACTGTTGTCCATGCAATTTTGTTTTCATTTTTATTTATTTTGCATGTTATTTTATTTATTAATGTTTGGTTTAATCTCTCGTTAAGTCCATTTGAGAATGCTGCATTAACTGCTGTAAATATAATTGGTATTTCTTTCTCTTTCAGGAAGTCTTTCAATTGTTTAGAGTTTATACCAGGGTATTGGTCAGTCAAAATCATGCCAATTTCATTGTTTTCTTTGACTTTTTCTATAAGTTTTATAAAATCATTGGCATTCTGAGTTTTTGAAGTTACTATGTAGGCGTATCGTGTAAAGTGATCAATTAGCAGATGTACATATGTAGGTATTTTTTTGTTGACCTTGAACCTCCGAAGCCACCAACCGTATCTATTGATATAATTTCAAAAGGTTTGTTTGCAGTCCCTAAGTGCGACATTAATCCGTATTTACCTTGACCCCTTGATTTTGTTTTTAATGCATATTTCGCAGCTTTTGCAAACTTTTTTTTATGTTTAAAACCAAATTTCTTTCTGTATAAAAAGGACAAATTTTGTTTTTCATTTGTTCTATGCCTATGTGGCAATAATGTTCGTGGACTATTTTGATAAATTCTATACTGAACTTTTCTGTTAACACCATTTTTTCCTTGCCTCTAGTTTTTAAATAGTAAATTTTATTTTTTTGTGTTATATTTTCATTATTTTTTAAAATTTTATTTTCGTTTTGGTCATTTAGGATTTGCTCTATTTTTATTAGATTGACAATTTTAAGCTGTTCAATTTCGTTTTCATATGGTTGCAATACCGGATTTCTGCACAAGCAATCAGCTTCTTGATTGTATTTTCCTGGACAGTATTTAATATAAAAGTCGTATTGCGACAAATAATATGTGAGATCTCCTAGTTCATCATCTGTTCGGGATTTTATGTTCATATTTTCCAATGGTTTATGGTCCGAAAATACTGTAAATTTCTTTCCTATAAGTCGATGTTGCCAATACTTCACAGCTTCTTATATGGCCATGCATTCTAAGTAAATGGCCTTTTTTTTCTTTTGGGTTTCATTTAACTTTTTTGAAAAATATGCTATAGGTTTTTCTTCGTCATTTTTTTGTGGTTGTTTAAAAATTGCTCCGATTCCTTTTAAACTAGCATCGGTGTATATATATATCGGTAATTCTGGATCAAATATTCCCAACACCGGTTGACAACAAAGTAGATTTTTAATTTTGTCAAATGAATCTTGACAGTCTTTCGTCCAAATAAATGCTTGGTTCTTTCGTAATAAATTATGCAGTGGATCCAAAATAATAGCATTGCTATATATGGACTACCAAAAATACACAAACAAAACATGCCTCTCCACCCGATAGCATCATCGATGAAAGTGCCTCGCAAAGTTTCTTGGTAGAATATTACAGTGTGTCACGAAAGAATCTCCCCACTCAGTCAGAAATTCTTTGGAGTTCAAGTGCAAAGCGAAAGATTTGATAATCGACAAAAATGAACTTTTGGTTTCTTACGACGCTGTTTCTCTGTTTACTAATGTTCCTGTTCAACTAGCAATCAACATTATTAAAAAGAAATGGGAAATTATAAGCGCAAATACAAAGTTGAGCCAAAGCAAATTTCTGGAATTGTTTAATTTTTGCATAAAGGACAATAACTACTTACAGTTTAAAGACAATTTGTACAAACAAATACATGGAATGCCAATGGGAAATCCTCTTTCCCCGACGATTGCTGACTTGGTTTTAGACTTTTTGCTTGAAGATTATTTTAAACTAAACTACAGACCTAAGTTTATAGCAAAATACGTTGACGATATTTTCGCGATTGTTATTGAGAGAAGAAATTGATAATGTGCTACGATGTTTTAACCAATTCAACAAAAAAATCCAATTTACCGTAGAGAGAGAAGAAAGCAGGTCAATAGCGTTCTTAGACGTTAAGATATCTATCGCGAAAACGACCGTCTATCTTTAGACTGGTACCAGAAGGATACGGCATCTGGAAGATTTGTCAATTTCCGATCTAATCAAGCCAAACACATACGTATGAACACAGCATCCAATCTCATAAACAAAGTCTTTGCGTTGAGTGACCCAAAATACCACTCCGCCAATGAGAAAAAAGTGAGACAAATACTCATTGACAATAGCTTTCCGATAGAAATCATAAGAAACTTGATACTTCGTCGAAAACATCAGATTTCTTCCGGAAATAGGTTGGAAGAGAAGAAAGGTGTTTACAAAAGTGTTGTGTATGTTCCCAAACTCTCGGAAAATTTCAAAGAAGTTGTCGCCAAAAACAAACCAGACGTGAACTTAGCATATAAGTCAAACCAGACAGTTGCATCTCTTTTTACATGCCTAAAGACGAAAACGGACAAGGATCGCAGCTCAGACGTAGTTTACAAAATGAACTGCAAAGGAAAACCGAACCAACCATGCAATCTCTGCTACATTGGCACAACCAAACAACTCCTTCGACAAAGAACATTCGCCAAAAAAGCTCTGAAAAAACAGCACTAGCATGCCACACTATCGGAACAGGACATCAACCAGACTTTAAAGGAGTCGAAATTCTTGCAACGGAGAAACACACATCTAAACGCTACACATTACAAACACTTCACATACTAAATAACAAAAATAATATGAACCGCAAACAAGACATTCAAAACATATCCGCCGTTTACTGTTCCTTGGTTTCAAACACAAATAATTCATCATCATCATCATCATCGGCTCGACAACCAGGGTCCGGTCCTGGCTTCCTTCAACAAGTCTCTCCACCTATCCCGGTCTTGAGCCGACGCGACGCCATCCAGTTGCGCACCCCAAGGCTTCGGGCGTCCTGGTCTACGCCATCTCTCCAGCGCAAGCATGGTCTACCACGCTGCCGTCTACCATAGAATGTACCACAAAGGACTTTCCGGGTAAGTTCCTCTTCACTCATGCGAGCTAGGTGCCCTGCCCACCGGAGTCTACCGAGCTTAATTTTTGTCACTATGTCTGCTTCAAGGTAGATTGCGTACAATTCATGATTGTACCTTCTCCGGAATCGTCCAAATTTTTAAATATATAATTAAACAGTTCAAATTTAATAGTTGACCGTAGTTGACAAGCCTTCACATCGGAAGCGCTTTAATTTATATTTGTTCCAATTGTTTGTAATGTATTTTAATATGTATTAAACTAAACATATTTTTGTCATTTTTGTGAATAAAGACATCCCCTGAAGAAGACGGCAATCACCGTCGAAACGTTGGGAAAAATCAGATGAAAACTGTTCATCATCAAAAAGACCAACAAAGCCGATGAGAATCACCACTTTAATTGTTCTCAAATCAAACATAAAATACTTACTGTATATGCCAGTATTTCTATTATGACCACTTGCTATTTTTAATTCACTAAATATCAAAATATCATATCATCATTAAATCGTTAAAGCTATAGTTGAAAAATCAACACAGAGGTGAGAGTAGTAAAAGTTTGGGAGGTATTTACTATTTTAAAATATACATCATGGAATGTTTTTAATTCACTTTCCACGAAATTTAATAAAATCGGTTTTTACTTTAAAATGGGGGATAGTGCTGCACATTGACGTTAAGCTTACGTAATAATAAATATGTATATGTGTATCGACATACATAGTATGCGAGTTGAAAATGCGAAACTAAAAATGATTTGCGGAACTACATACCAACATACCCCATAGCATTGTTAAAAGTTGAATTTGAAATAAGTGAGTTTGAGTCATGG
Organism: Syrphus vitripennis; assembly: GCA_958431115.1. NCBI lineage: Eukaryota > Metazoa > Arthropoda > Insecta > Diptera > Syrphidae > Syrphus > Syrphus vitripennis. The sequence continues at coordinate 61,085,688 of OY288110.1, read as the reverse complement.
CTAAATGGGGAAACAAGGTTTTAGAGTTAATATGATTTTTAACGTCGATAAAAGTTCATTAGATGGATGAAATGAAACCATTTTTTGAAAACTATAAAATAATTGAATTTGAAGATAGAACTTTTGTGAATCAAGTTCAGTACTAGCATAGATTTAGTATGGACAGAAATTCGATCTACATATTTATGTACATTGTACATGTGTCTAGCCTACACAACTTTTTGGTGGTTGGTAAAAATGGGTTAGGTAAGGAATTATAGCTTCTTATAAAACAAGGTGAAATATTGAGTTATATATGTAGGTAACTGTTTATTAATGTTGGTTGAGCGAGCCTTATGTCAAATGAAACAATTTAGTAATATGGGAAGTCCGAATCTATTTATGTTCAAACACTTGAGAGACATGAGATAGCCAAAAAAAAAATGAAAGTAACGAAAACTTTAAGAACATAACAAAAAAATTATTTCCTCGCTTTTAAATTAATAGCTAAATCGATTTTCAATGAGATGTGACTCATCCCACTCATTTGAAATATCTAAATTTTGACACAATCATACTCAAATTAAATAGCTACCTTTCATACTCATATTGTTCATTATATAAGTAAAATGGCAAACACAGCCCACAAAACCGATGCGAAGGGGCCTGTTTTACTCGAAAGAGATTTTTGTACAGATGTACAAATAAATAAATATTATAAATTGGTTATAAATTATTTAAATAATTTATTGAGAAATTGATAAAATAATGAGTCAAAATTAAGTGGAAGAGCAAGAGATTGCGATATGGAAATTGTAGAGAATGATTAGTACTGGAGTACCAATATAAAACTGGCCGATAACAAACAAGACATTTAGGAAATAGTTAATTTTATTTATTTGCTTGCTATTTCATACATAATTATTTTTACAAACAATTTATTTATGATAATACACAATATTTATAATAGTCTAAGATCCGGCTGCTAAATTCCTACATTAATAATGTAGATTAATAAGATTTAGCTTTTAAGTATTTTTACAACTAGGAGAAGTCCACTTTTTAACTGGCACCCCATGAAATTTGACTTCTCCTAGTTGTAAAAATACTTAAAAGTTAAATCTTATTAATCTACACTATTAATGTATAAATTTAGCAGCCGGATCTCGTACTATAAGAACTCATAACAATCGTATGATAACATTTCTAATAATATTCTAAAAAAATGTCTTTTTCTTCCTCCATCAGATGTTTTAGCTCACATTTTCAATTTAAGTATACAGAATGGTATCTTTCCTAATCTATTAAAATTTGCAGTCATTATCCACGTACATAAAAAAGGCTATGCTTCGAATTTGAACAATTATCGACCTATATCACTTTTATCAGTATTTTTCAAAAGTTTTTGAAAAAGGGATCAAGTCTAGGATGCTGTCTTTACTAGACAAAACTGAATGTTTCAGTAACACACAATTTGGCTTTAGAAGTGGTAGATCTATTGCTTTGTTAAAGTTATGCAGTTGGCCTTTTTTTATGCCGCTGGCTTTAGAGGTTTTGTACATGAATGGTTTGTATCGTACCTGCATAACAGAGTTGTAAAAGACTGCAGTACTTTGGTAATGCCATGCAACATGCGTCATGCAACATGCCCCATGTCCGATGCCACATGCCACTCAATGCCTTTTGCAACATGCTACAGGCAAAGTACCACAACATGTGCTTTTATAAGAACAAGTATTAAGTACTTAAGTCAAAAGACTTACAGTTAATTAACTGCAGTTAAAAGTCTTATTGACCAAAACCAAAACCAGACTAAAAAAGAATAAGACCAGTTAAAAAGTACTGCAGTTAATTAACTTTTAGTCAATTAACTGCTTTCATTGACTGTACAGTTAAAATTTTAGTACTGACTGCGACTGCCCGGATTACAGTTAAAGTCTTTTTGTAAAATCAAAAATATCCTTAATGATAAAAATTTCATCAACGTTGGTGTCCCACAAGGTTTTGTATTAGGACCAATTTTGTATTAATTTATGTCAATTCACTTTTCTTGCAACCTCTGAAGGGCACAATAACAGCGTTTGCCGATGATACTGCTTTGACGTACAATAGTAAAAACTATTTCAATCTTTATTCAGACGTTAACCACGACCTATTGCGTAATTGGTTTAATCTTCATAAATTAGTCATTAGTGAAAAGACGAAGTTCATGATTTATAACAATATGAATAAAATCTGTACTGACATACTTTTAAAATGCATTCCCCTAATTGCAAAAAATAATAATTAAATACATTGCTTTTTTTATGATCATAATTAGATTACTTTCAATTTAAAGCTTTGTTACTCCACGGATTGTTTTTTAATTGAGCGGGTCGACAGTTTTAAGTACTTGGGTGTAACTTTAGACTGTAGGTTTAGTTGGAAAGATCATACACTGTCTGTAATGAACTTTTTAACAAATGTTGTTAGACAGATTTTTCTGCTAATCCAATACTGTGACTTGTTAGTTTTAAAATTAGTTTACAAAGGTATTTTTAAATCTAAGCTACCTTACGGGATAACTTGTTGGGGTGGAATTCATTTTTACAACTTAGAACCTTTACTTATAAAATAAAATCATGCTATTCGCATTCTGTGTAAGGTTCATTGACTAACTCCAAGCTTTGGGTATTTTAAAAACCTGGAATTGCTGCTATTAAGGCATTTGTATTTCTTCAAAGTTTTGAACGTTTTTTTTTTCTTAAATTCCGGGTATAACGCTTCGAGGATCTACAACAACTGTAATTTACGCGTGAACAACAGTAATTTTGGTAAAGTACATACAATCAAGAAAGCACATTTTTCACTCACTCACACACATGTTGGAAACAGCTGCTAATCATACAGAATTTGGCAGCTCTGTTTAGCAAAAAACAGAATTCTACTACAATTTTAGTACTATTGTCTGCCAATCCATTGAAATTAAATCCATTTTTTGACAGATAGAAAAAACAACTTATTAGTCAAAGAGTTAACCGTTATTTAGGATTGAGCTCCAGTTTATCTTTTGGACCCGAATATAAATTGTCTATGAATAACATAAACTCCAGGTTAGCTTAAAAGAGACAAAGAAACGAATTGTCAGACGAAACTAAAAATGCCCCTTGTATTTATCTTTCAGCTAGGATAGTACTTTCGCTTCTTGTCTTCGGACAATAGATTGTACTTAACTATTTCATTTTCGAAAATAATCTTGAATTAAATGTATTTGGTATATAATTTTGGTTTATTTTATATAGTTTTAAGTATTTTTCTAATGAAATAAAAAGTTTATAAAAAAAAAATTTAGTAATAAAATTTATTAATAATAAAATAAATAAATAATAAATAGTAAAAAATAATCATCCCAGACAATAGCTGAAAAAAAAGTGAAATGTCAAATGGAGAAATGATAGCATTTATCAAATGACAAATAAATTTCGTTTTCGTTTGGGAGTTTTGAGTTACTCCTTTTTGTTCAAAAAGGGTCGTACGTGCTTGCTTCTATGTGCGTTTTTAAGTGTAAAACAATAATTTGACTTAAAATAAAACTAAAAATCGTCGGTGCCATTTTAGAGAAATTTGAAACTTTTCCAAACGGGTTTTTAACATTTATCGGAGGCACCTTTATTTTCGAAAATAAAAGTAGTATGTATTAAAAAACCGCTTTATACTAAATTTCAAAAATGTGTATCGAGTCGTTTTTGACATATTTCATTTTCAAAAAATTATATTGTTTTTTCGAAACTCAACAAAAAAAAATGTTTCTATTTCTAGAACTCAGAGTTTATCTTGTCGTGTCCAATCGCTTTTCCATTTATGGAGTTTTCCACCTTAACACTAACCTCTTCGACTGTGATGTCGGAAAATTTACTTTTTCTTAAAGGTATACAAATTCCAAAGTTAAGTCCACCACTAAGAAATAGGGATATAATGCTTTTCAAAAGAGTCTCACGATTCTTCAAAAAAAATGTGTGTATCCTTAAACAAGTGGACGTGGACGGAAGTGGAGTGTAATATCAAAGTTCTGTTCTATTTTCTATAAATAAAGCAACAAAACTTTTTTCGTTACATATAGCACGACGAGTTTGTATGGGTATGTGTCTGGGTATAGGTGTTCTTTCCATTTAATTCGAAACACCAACGATTCTCTAACTAACTGTCACTTCTTCAAACAAACTTTCTTAAGTGAAAACTTTTGATGTTGTATCCGTTTACATACTTTTCATACCTTTTTGCCGACTTTTAAAACTTGGTTACGGTCATTTCGTTCAAAGGCGTTTAAACCTGTTAAAGCCACCTGCTCTGGGAGAACGGATTATAAGTTTCTCTTGCAGTTTCTCCAGACACAGAGAGAAATCTTTGGAGTGGTTGTTGGTTATCAAAAGTTTATAATATAGCTAGAAGAAAGTATCGTCTTATTTCTAAATTTCATGTAAATATGCCTAATAAAAATTTATATATATATTCGTATGTAAAGTGAAGAATTCCATAGCAGAGTTGCAGTTTCATTAGAGATGAGACTTAGAAAAAGTTTTTTAAATGTCTGTGATTGGTACACTTGAACTCTCTCATTTGAACAAGGATGCTTTCCCTTAGCCCTATGCGCACGAAATATTTTGTTGTTATGTGCTACTGAAATTAATTGCAAGTATTATTTGAATAAATGGTGGATCTACAAATTATGTTGTTTATTTATTTGTTAAAAAAAAGTTAACGTTTAGTGCACGGTTAATAGGATGATATATTTCAGTGCGTTATAGCTAAGATGTATTGAAATATTTCAGAGGTGCTTTTATTCAGATAGCATGTCAATAAAAAATTAACAAAAAAAATAATAGAATTAAGAGCCAGTCTATTCACTTGGTTCAAAATTTAAGCTCACCGAATTTGATGGATTAGCTATGGTTCAACGGTAGTTCAAGCATGGAATCGGCTTTAATCACACAACTTTGAATCAGAACTAAACCTCAACTTATCTGCTGAAATTAAAAAAAAAGAAAATTGTATAAGTCAATACTTAAATTTTTTCTTCAGTAAACCTTAAAATAATCATACTCTCCCATCAGTTATGCAGTACAACCCATCACTTTGGATATGAATATCCCACTACAGAGAGCAATAAAAGTTGAATATACTATTGCTTGTACATTTCAAAAATTTCTCCTAAATAGAATCAACGGTTTTGAGACGGAAACCAAAATTTTTCATGGCAACGAATCACAATTTTTATCATCACATACCTACCCATCCCAAAGCCTTGCAATATAGTTCAACGTGCAAATAATGTACATCTATCTACTTATGACACTTATCTATATACATACATATGTAAGCTTATGTACTGTAGGTACAATCCACGTTTTAGTTTCTCCCCGATTGCCATCTTTTTATATTTTGTTTCTTGTATGGTGGAAAATATATGTAGTTGAAAAAAATCCATATGCAGCGATATTCTTTCGGCCTGAATTCATGACAGTTACCTTTGAAAAATAAAATAAGAAATCCCTAAACAAACAAACATAGGAAGTGATTTCGATCAATCTGGCACTTTGTAATAGTATCTACATATGAATGCATCTAAATACTTAAATACTAAAAACGGACGTGGTCTTTTAAATAATTTCGTCCCAAAAACTCCTCTAAAATAGGAATTCAATTTTTTTAGTTATTTACTTTCGTTTTAATTAAGTCTAATCAATGGTACCAGTAAGATTCTCTACGTCTCTACGGCTGTGTTCATAGATCATCATGTGGAAGAATATGACGTTATTGTCCTCTTAATTTTATGTAAATCTTATATTTTATAAATATCAAACAAAGAACATATTATATTTATTTATATAATACATATTTCTCAAGTTCAGTTTTTGCCCATATTTTATCTTTTCTCGCATGCTTTTACTTTAACTATTATCGCTAGTATTCGTACTGCTTATATCGTATTTATATTTCATATAAAACCTTACCATATACTACGCATAGCTTTCCCAAAAAACACCACTATTAACTGCAATACATATCTCATCAAAGTTCGATCAATAAAGATCATCAATTAAAAATTTTGTTTTTCCATTAGTATGAATTGAAGCATTCATTAAAATTCTTGTTTGTCGATACAAATTTTATAGGTACATACCTATATCCAAAAATAAATTTTTAAAAATAATCAAGTTCTAAAAAAAACTTTTACTTGCTAAAAAGAAAAAAAGACAAAAATACTTTTTAATTTCAAAATAAGAATACAAAAACACTTTGTATATGAAAACTATAGTACTATCATGGCGAGTTTTTTTAGGGTTGCAGAGGTCCTGGTGGTGGCGCTGCAAAATGTGAGGTGTAAAATTCGATTTGGGGAGTCTTTAAGCGTCGAAAATTGGTGGTAGGGGCAAGAGTAGACTATTTTTTGTATTATTGCATCCAAAAAATATCAATAAATATCATTTAAAACCTCCATAAGCTCTCCGCAAAAAAAAGAGTAAGGGTTGCATAGGTAAATTAGATGTCGCCCCATTCGACTTCCACCATGATAGTACTATAGTTTTCATATACAAAGAAAAACTGCATTTGCTTTCTCTCAGCAATAAAAATTTAATATTTATTAATGTATTTTTTTTAATGAGCAATTCCGCAATTCTATTTCCATGCCATTTTGTTTCCATCACTAACAAGAACTAAATATTGACATGATACTGAATATAAATAAAATAATATACATATAATAGGTTACCTATGGATTCATATACTTGTGCAGTGTACATTTCAATTTCTGGGCGGAAACGTACAAATAAATCTCCCATGCCAAAACATACCATGATCATGACACATAAACAGTAACACATCCTTCGAATTACGCCTCTGCACGTATTTAATACTTCATTACATAATTATTTAATTAATGAATCGATAAAAATTCGAAATCAAAGAAACTTTGAAACATAAAAAAGATATATGTATAGTAAAAGGAAATGAAATGCGATTGATAAAGTGTGAATCATTTTCTGATGGATTCATTTGGAAAATCGCATTCCACCTACATAAATATAGCTCTATGCATGTCATCACAGTGAGTCACCCACAAGATGCTATATGTATTCTGCCTTCGATATCTGTACCTATTATTTTTCCTGATGCCGCAATCTCAGGAAAATATCTATCATCTGAAGCATATCGATTTGTACCACGACGCGCCACTCATCCGCTTCTTTAAAAAAAATGATGGCTTCTGCCAACGAAAAGCCTCCCAGCTTAATGAAATCATAAAACCAATCAGCGTGCTACCAACCGAAGGCAACCACTTACCTTTTACGTTTTATTGTGACAATCACAAGGGGGTAAATAGGGTGGTTAACTGAGGACATTTGCGCGTCTATTATTGAATTAATCTACACCCAGGATTTATGAAAAGCTAACATTATGAAGTCACAAAAGAAGGAATTTCGCCGCAATAATATATTGATGAACTTTTAAATTAAATAAAACATGATATAAAAATGTAAAACAATTTATATAGGAAAAAGACAATTGAAGAACTCACGAAATATGTTAGGCTGGTTCCTGGTTTAACCTTTGTATATGATTTGAGGATAAGAAGTCTTTAAGCAACAGAAATTGGTAGTAGGAGCAAGAGGAGACTATTACTTGGATTATTGCAACCAAAAAATATCAATTAAAACCTCCTTGCCCCCACTTCTTAGTACTATATTTTTCATATACAAAGGTTTAACTGAAATAAATCTGTTGTTTTTATTCCCTCAGCATTTATCCACGTTTCTAGAATAACTTTGATTGCTTTTCAGCGTAAATGATCAGATTATTCCTGTTTTCACTTCTTCTCCTTTTTTTCTTCATCTCACTCGGATTTTATTACTTCAGATTTGATCACGCTTTGTCATTCCTGCTGTCATGCGAAGCATCTTCATTGCAACCGTCAATTTGTCTCCATACTTCTTGTACAAGGAATATACACTGTGAACCGTATGTAAGCGTTGGATAAACAACTGCCGTGCAACTGCAATGGTTGAGAAACGTGGTGTGTGACATCAGCTTGATGAACGGTAGCTATCCTTACGTTTGAAGATTAGAAGAAGGTAACTTTCCCTCCACTGATTGCGCATTTAATCACGGCAGATAAGTTTGGAGATGAGAACCATGAGCCATCTAGGCCCGATATCTCCAATCTTTATCTAGAACTCAGAAAGTATATCGTAAGGCCAGATCGCTTTTCTTTTTTTGGATTTTTTCACCGCAGCACTAACTTCTTCGACTGTGACGTCGGCGACTTGTTACTTATTCATTCACAATATTGTTGCCATTTGTGACGAATTTTGTCGTCATCCCAAAGAAGTTGGCACTGAGCGTTGTGAATGAGTTATGGTGAACGAATCTCTGCGTTTTTAATATTCTTTGCGGCAATTTTGAAAACAGCTGCGCCCTTGTTCATGTTGGCTTGTTGAAGTTTTTGAAAATGATTTTAGTGTTCCGCAAAAAAATAAATTTGGTAAAATTCACCATGGTTAGAAATGACAATTCTAAAAATGAATTTTTACCTGCACTCTTCACTCTTCTCATCTTCTCTGATATCGGTCGTTTGATTTCGTTGTGTGTTTTGTCCTGCAACTGAAAAGCTTGTAGTTGTTTGAATTTCACGCATCGTATATGCAGGAATATTAAGAATATTACCCTTCTCTTCTTTTGCATTTATATTATGTGTGGGGTGGCTTATTTTCCTACGTAACGGATGTCAGCGTGTGGCGTATGTTTTTCAATACCCTCAGTATAATCCAACTAGAGGAATCAATTCGTTTCAAAATTTCACGTTTATCTCCCACTCCCGATACCCTCTTCAACACAATGTTTGCAGTTGTCAACAGCAAATTGATGAAGATAATCGCGAGCTTTTAATACTTAATAAGAGAGGTCGCCGGTAAAATGGAATTAGAATGTATGTTGAGGTTTGCCATTTACGAGTATTATTTATGGCATTTCAAGGCTGTGCGTGTCGTGTGAAATATGTGAGATGATCGTTATTTGACAGCATCAATTGACTTCAGGCATTTAACCTTGAACTTATGTCGTTTTCAATTGGCAATCCGGAATTGGCTTTAGATTCGGAATCCCAATTGAACAGTTTTTTTCGATTCTGAAAAATTTGAAGTTTGGTGTGACTGTATTAGTATTCCAACAATCACTTCACAGTTCGCACAATTTGTAAATTAAAAAAAAAATATGTCATTTATCAAGCGTGACATTTAAATCTTTGAATGTGTGAGTAATTCTGTTTTTGCTTCTGATTTCAAATCCAGAAGAGAAATTCTTTTTTTGTTAGAATCAGAACTGTCATTTTTGCCCAATTGAACGCATTTAGAATGCTTTTTTCTGCTTTCAGATTGCCAATTGAAAACTACATACATTAGTGTTTCAATTGTCAAACCCCTAAAATTTTTATAAGATTTAATCAGAATTGCTCTTCAGAATTTGAGTATCGTGACAAATGATTTCCGCCGTAAATTGGACAAAAACACCCACCATACCCAATTACGAACTATTAAACTACCTCAATAAAAACTTAATTACTTTTTTTCTTAGGCCCTCCCCCGATCATCCGTTGAGCTTTGTTTGGGTGAATTTCAGATCTTCCAATATTGTCAGATCTATCAGTAAAAATACTGTCCCAATTGTCTTATAATCGTCTGAACATGTAATTTTGTCTTACAATATTTTTACGAACGTTATTGATCCTCTGTATAGTACGGAACGTTTAAATTTGGCTCCTGGAATTTCGCATTTCTTAAAAATAAAAATATAATAATTCAATAGGTCTTTTAGAATAGTGCTTATGTATGTATATAAGCATTTATCAAATTGTAATTTGTAAAAGAAATTGAATAAATCTAATAATTAATTAATATAAATCTACATTATAATTGATAGGTACGATTTTTGTTTCTTGATTGAAAATGGAAGATAATTGCAGTTGTGAAAACTGTGGAATGAGAATAAACCTAATTGATAAATTTGTGTTATGTAGCGGGACGTGCGTGTTTACTGTTAAGCAAATATAAGAAATTATTAAAAATGATTGTAAAATAAAAACAACACCAATGCATCAATGCAATCAAGAATACTGAAGTTATTGGTGTAAAACCGAAGAGTGATCAAAACAATGAAAAACCAAGAAAAGATAATAAATGAAGAACAGTTGATAGAAGCCATTAAATGTCAAAACCATATTGATTATAGTAATATAAAATGTTTCAAGATCAGAAATAAATCTCAATCTTTTGAAGGGTTCTCTAATAACTGTTATTTGATGTGCTTTCCGAAAATGCTCACTCAATAACCTTTATTTTCAACAACAAAAAAAAATATCGGTCAATGACTAAGTTATTTATTTTTTAAGCTACAGTTATCCACTGAGTTTATTTTTTTGAGAAAAAAAAAGTATAACCGTTAGTATTTTGTAAGCCATGATTCATGCGGATATAAGGTTTTTTATTTTTAGTCATCGGTTTCGAAAATAAACACGTTCTCATCATATTTCAAATTGTTTTTGCATTAACCATTTTTGATTTATTTTTAGCGAAAAGGTTAAAAGTTGACCTTTTCCATTAAAATTTCGTAAAAAATTCAACCAATGAGATATATTTTTGAAAATAAAAAATAAGTGTCAACCGATAACCAAAATTTTTTTAAAAAATAAATCTCAAACCGTAACCAAATTCTTTCTAAAGAAAAGAAGGTTGACATTTATTGCTGTCAAAATATATTTGTCGCAAAAAATCAAAAAATATAATGCAAATAAATAGTGTTGACAATAAACATCTGCAACGAATGGCTTGAAACCACTTCCAAGCCGTTCTATATTTTTTCAAATACACTATTCACTGCATTCACATCTTTCAAAACAAATCAAATGAATCATCAATTCAAACCAAAACAATAGAATCGTGTCGAATACAGCGAGTTTATATCGAACACATCGAATACACCGAATCAAATACAACAAATTAATTTAATTTGAATTTATATATGTATTTGTAAATGTTTTCGTTGTTTTTTAATTTTTATACCTATACGAAAAATCTGAAATTCTAACAGTTCATAAAATACGGAATTCTAATTTTTTGGTAAAAATTTCAAAACTCTATGTTACCGTTAAGCGAAGTTATTAAGCTAAACGTTTTGAATTTTCTAACGTTTTTGAACTGTTTTTTCAATTTTTTTTAAATATTTTCTAAACGTGTTGACATAAAAATCTGAAATTTTGACACAACATGTAATTCATTCTATAAAAAATAATAAAAAAAAATTAAAATTATAAAAAATCACCAAGTACCGTTATTGGCATAGAATCGATTAAAAACCATACAACTCTTTATTGCTTGAATGTAGTGTGTTCATTTTTTCATATATCGCATCTGTGTAAAAAATCATATTTTTTGATATCTCATTTGTAATTTTACGTGCCATACAAGCGTCACAATCATAAAATAAGTTTAAATTATAAATACACTAGAATTGAATTAGAAATTTTTTCCCGGTTCGTCGCTGCGACGAACTACCATTTAAGAAGTAAAGCTTAGAAGAGAAAAAAAAACCAGTGTATTTGATTTTATACTCGGTACATTAGGTGTATTCGATGTGTTTATAATATGTTAGGCTTGTTCTGTTCTATTTGATTCAAGCATTCAAGCCTAGGATAGAAACCAAATACTGTATTCGTTCTGTTATAAAGTGATCGAATCGTGTGCAGTGTTTGTTTTCAAGAATAGTGTATTCATTTTCAGTGTACACTACTTTCTATGAATGCAACGAACAGAATACACTGAAGTACTGTGCTTGGTCAGGGAAGGCAAATGAATGTATTCATGCAGACCTCTACTTACCATTATACAGAACGAACACCTTTACTATCCGAAACTACAAATCAAAATGCAAAAACTTTTATATAACTGCGAGGTTTGTAACCTTCAAACAATTCACAGTTGAACGAGAAATTATTTAAGATAATAAATATTTACAATAACACTATACATTCTACCACGAAATTTAGACCAATCGATTTCATTTGTAACAATATTTCTAAAGAAGATATTGAGAATTTTGGCAAGGAATTTTAGGGTAAGTAGGTAGAGATGGCAGCCCCTGGCCCTGGCCTTGCGACTCAATTAGCGATGGAAAGCGCCGTTTTGATAACATTTACTCGTGTCAAGTAAGGATTTGGAATGGCATTATATGGTTTTTTAGACTTTAACGAACTATTATTAAAGCCATTTCGTCGCATTCAGAAAGATAATCAGATCTTTGATTTTCTTCCCAGAAAGCTCACTTGGGTCATCGAGGAATGCCTTCCCAAAGGAAGTCAATCTAGAATGGGCTAAAGCAGGGCAGTTGCTGAGAAAATGAGACACAGTTTCTTTTTGTTGTGGATCTCCACAGCTCCGACAGTGAGAGTTGTAGTTGATTCCCAGCTTCCTTGCATACCCCTATAGGCCAGTGCCCAGTACAAATTGCTGTGACCCTGGCTATGTCGTGCCTGGGTCTACATAACAGATCTTTAGATCTGTTGAATGAATGAATGTATTGGGTAAACATTTGTACTGCGACCTTAAGATCTATTGTGCCCCCCTTTTGATCTGGATGAGGTTTCTCATCTACAATTCATCCTCCAAATTCGTTCCTTTGAGGAATTGAATGATTTGGGGTATTTTTAGAGAATGTAACTCATTCTCTTCTATATGGTACTTGCCCAGATATTTATGTCTATGATGCATCAGTGCATCACATTTTCCTGTTATGTGGTCCGGTGTCTCCTCATGAGCGTTGCAGAATCTGCAGGAAGCGCTGCTCACTAGACCTAGGATACTGAGGTGTCTTCTTAGTTTGCAATGGCCGGAGAGGAGACCTGTCTTTTCGCCTCCTCTTCGGATTTGATCTTGTTTTTACTTATATTCTCTCCTATACCACAATAGGGCTCTGGTCCCGTTAGGGGTGCCATTGCTCCTATTTTTGCTAGGGAGTCAGCCTCTTCATTGCCCTGGACACCGACGTGACCTGGTACCCAATGTAGTGTGACTTTGTTTTCCTTGCCCAGTTCATTGAGTTTATTCACACATTCCCATACTAGTTTAGAAGTAATGGTGTATGAATTTAAAGCTTTAAGTGCAGCTTGACTGTCTGACATGATGGCAATGTTTTGGTTTTTGTATTTTCTATCGATGTTACATTCTGCGCATTTTCCGATGGCGTTCACTTCCGCCTCGAATATGCTGGTGGACTTCCCCATCGGTATGGAAATTTTGGTTCTAGGCCCAAAAATCCCTACACCAGTCCCGTCAGAAGTTCTCGATCCATCAGTATACGACTTGATGGTGTTTGCATTGAGATTGTAGTTTTCCATTTCACTTACCCAGTCTCTTTTGCAACTAAACTCCGTTCGAAAAAGCTTTTCGAAGTTATATTTCCTTATCATGCTATCCCTGGGAATGTCAAGAAGGTTCATTTCTGTGGACTTGAGGATCATGTTCTTCTCTCTATGACCAATGATCTTCCCTGTCCCAGTGCCCTCCTTAGCAAACCTCATGATTGCTCCCTTAGCAGCACTTCCTATTGCCACGTGTAGTGGCGCTAGATTTAAGATGTTTTCCATTGCTGCTGTAGGGCATGTTCTCATTGCTCCGGTTATACATATACAATATACATGCAAGCCTTTGCACCTTTTCTAATTTTTTCTTAGTGGTTGTTAGTTCGGTTCTTTTGTGCCATACAACCGCCTAGGTAATGATGGGTCTTACCATCATGGTGTACATCCATCTCAAGATGTTTGGTTTGCAACCTCATGATTTTCCTGCAATTCTTTTGCAAATCATCAGGGCTTTTGTGGCTTTTCCGACAGTTATATCGACATGTTTATTCCAAAGGAGCTTGCTATCTAGTGTTATGCCTAGATACTTGACCTCTCTTTGGGTGTCGATTACTTCTCCAGCCAACCGTATTGGTTTCATACGTGGTAGAAGTCTTTTCTTGGTAAATGGTATTATTGCCGTCTTTGTGGGGTTGATATTCAAACCCACTGAAGTACACCATTTCTTTGTTACATTAAGTCCTCTTTGTATTATGTCACAAAGAGTTTCTTCAAACTTCCCCAAGGCAGTTATTACAATGTCATCGGCAAAGCCAATACATCCTATACCTTGAGAAGTTAGAATTTCAAGTAGTTCATCCACTACAAGGCTCCACAGTAAGGGTGATAATACCCCTCCCTGAGGGCAACCTCTTGTTGTAATGACTTTCTGAACATTTTGTCCTGCATTTGCTTCCGCCGTTCTTGTACTTAGCATTCTACCTATCCATCCCCCTTTCTACTAAGAGCCCTGTCAACAGCTTCATGTGAGGTATTGTCAAAGGCTCCTTCTATATCCAGGAAGGCACAAATGGCAATTTCCTTACCATCTAAAGCTATCTGTAGATTGTTTGTTAGTTCATACAGAGCGGTTTCTGTGGACCTACCCGCTCTGTAGGCATGCTGGTGGTGATTTAGAGGCAGGCTTATTAAGACTTCTGTTCTTATGAAGTTATCGATTACCTTTTCCAAAGTTTTCAGTAAAAAAGATGTTAAGCTAACAGTGGCGTGGCGTGAATAATCTCAAAAGGTAAGTCGAAGAAAAATTATCCACCAGAAAAGTAAACTGCAAATGTATGTTTGAAATTTTTTCGTGCAATGTATATCTGCTTATCAAGCCTAAAAAGTTGAGCAATTCAAGCCAATTTTGTTATACCATCAAGTCATTAATGTAGAAAGTTACAATGAGCTCAAGGCACAATAAAAGCGGCTTCGGAAGAAACCTTTTTGGCAGATGCAAATACGATATACCTATACAACAAATATAAATTGACATTTTTTTAAATAATAAATTAAAAACGTGAAAAGTTTTACTAAACTGTTCTATTCTTATTTATATTCTAAGGCTATTCTACGATCTTTTTTATTAAATTCAGCAAGAACTTTTTCGTAAAACTCAGGTCTACTTTTTATTTTTAAAAGAAGTTTTTTTTCTATAGATAGTAGTGCTAAATCAGAAAGCCTATTTTCTATGATGTTATGAACTCGCTTTAGAGCTGAAAAAGATCTCTCCACGGAAGCAACAGTTATCGGTAGTGTTAAAAATAAAGTACTCAAGTTAAAAATTTGCGGAAATGTGTCATGCAATATTTCATTTTTAAAATGCTTATGAAGTGCTAGAACTTCAAGATGTCGAAGAGAAGGTGTTGTATATAAAACTCTAAGTTCGTTTTTTAAAGCTGTAAAATCGAAAACTCCAGGGAAAAAATTTATAAGGGAAGATATTTTTTCATCTGGATTTGAAATTGCAAAATTATCATATTTCGATTAATTTAGTAAATCTAAAAAAATTAAACTTGTAAAGGATTTATATCTTGAATTAATTTGGGATATAATATTGTCCTTTATTTCTACAAAAAGACGTTTGTAGTGTGTTTTTGAATCGATTTCGAGCATTCTTCTTTTTCGTGGTGGCTCAGCAAAATCCTTCAAACTTTCAAAAATTGATTCAAATTTGTTCAGAAAGTCAGAGCGAAGCCAAGACTCAAAACTTTCGATTTCTCTTTTTGCAAATTCAACATCCGTTTGCTTATTTTGAATTAAATTAAAAAGAATATCAGTCTTAGCAAATATTTCGGAGAGAGTATTGAGAAAAAAGCAAAAATCTTTGCTTTCTAATTTAACTAACAGGCTCTCGGCTATAGAAAGCGTGTCATTGTCCCATTCGTTAGGGTTATCTAATATTCTAAAAGTTTCAATAATATCTAATCTGCAATTTAAAATTACGTTTATTATTCGCGAATGATAATGCCAGCGAGTCTCCGAAACTCCAGGCATGCGTCGGTTGGCTATTTGTTTCAAAAGATTTGAACGTTTAGTTGATTTATTGAAAAAAACGGACTATAGTGTTAATATTACCAAAAAAACTTTTAATTCCGATATATTTTCAAGTGATCGCGATAAAACTAAATTTAAAACATGTGCGTAGCAAGGAATAAAGTTAGCCATTGGACAAGCATCAAGGACTTTCTTTCTCACACCACCCACTTCCCCTGACATAACTGCCGCACCATCGTAAGATTGTCCAATTAACTTTTCTTTACAAGAGAATATATCTAATACATTCAAGATGTGCTTTGTCAGCTAGTCTGCGTTGCGACACTCACTCACGTAAAAAAAACCAAGAAACCTTTCTTCTATCCCATCCTCCGATAAATACCGTAATACTGCACTTAGTTGTTCCCTATGGCTGACGTCTGGTGTTTCATCTACAAATTGCGTCTGACTTATTTCAATCTTAATTTCAGATTTTAAAACTGCAGCGATACTGTGTATCAAATCGTTTTGTATGTCATTTGAGAGACCGGAAAAAATTGGATTTTGTACACTTGAACACTGTTCTAAATGAGTGTCCATTAACGTGTCATATTTGGATAAGTATAATATTGTTTCAATATAATTTCCACGATTGTTGGAATCCGACTTTTCATCGTGACCCCGGAATGCCTGCTCCTGTTTGCCTAAAAGAACTACCGTATCAATAAAACGCTCCATTAATTTACGATTCCTCTCAACAGTTTTGTTGTGCGCTATAAAAGAATTGCCTAAAGAGGTTTCTATTCGATTAATGCCAAATTCATGCAGAGATAAACAACTGCGAATATGTTTTTCCGTTTTGACATGCTTTTTTGCAGAGTTAACCAAATTATTAATGTCGGCGTAGCCTGTACGGCTCCAAACACTAGGAGAATTGGAAAACAGAAGGCAAGGAAAACAAAACATTTTATTTAACTTACAACTGGCAGTTAACCAAGTATACTTTTGGTATAATGAAACATTGAAATGAGAAGTGAAACCATCTTTTCTTTTAAAATCTATTATAATGGAAGGGGTGGAGCGTCCTAAAACTATAACTTTTTTTTCTTCATAAAACTAAGCTGATTAAAATTATTTGATTCCTCTAAGAGAAAATCTGTTAAACAACAGTCTACACTTAATAAAGCCATAATCAAACAACTGAATCTTGCTACCAAAAAACTTTTCACACTTTTTACACTTTTATTTCGAATTTTTAAAGATTTAACTGTCAATATTTTTTTAAATTCACAAGTAACACAAAATCGATTTAAGTTTCACACTGCGTTCTGCTTGTAAACTAAGTTTTTCAAATTAGAAAAGCCATCACTTGGGACCTGTTGAATTCATTTGGGCCAGTTGTACCACTTTATGGAAATTGCAGTAATTTTGTGTACTTTCTGACAAAAATATGTCTTATGCCAGTAAATCTTATATACAGCGCATATTTTTCTTGAAGTGGCAACCTTTGACACATCAGCCCAAAGCATACAAATTCACCAAAAAAGTCGGATGTAGACCGGATATTTCATTTTCATTTTTTTCTGCATAACCTTTTCTTATAAAAAGAAACCTACCTCAACCTGCATCAGCTCTGCGCACTGCGCAATACACTTGCTTCATCGTCATCACCCCAACAGCAGCCTACATCAACCTTGCTACATTTGGTTCATCAGCCTAGTGATTGAAAGATACATACGAATTCAACTAATATGACGATGAGTACCGGGTTACTTTATTCCATAAGAAAGCGTGTATTAAACAGAGAGGTGTCGAACGCAGTGAATAGTATATGAATAAAGAGAAAAGACAACAAATTTGTTCTATCCAGAAATGAATTTTATAACCCGACTTATTCCGATGACCTTTTTTATTTTTTTCCTATCATTTTGTGTTTGTTTGTGGAGTGAGTTGAAAAGCAGTCGTTTGTGTATGTGCAGAATAGACCGCAGAGAGGGTAAAATAATGTTAGCAGTGCAGTGTGTGCAGACGTATGATTTTATAAGATTCATGTTGTTAGGAGAAGGAGTTTGAAAGTATGTACCTATATTATTTGTAAGCTTTGTATATGAAAACTATAGTACTCTCATGGCGAGTTTTTTTAGGGTTGCCCGGATCCTGGTGGTGGCGCTGCAAAATGTGAGGTGTAAAATTGGATTTTGGGAGTATTGAAGCGTCGGAAATTGGTGGTAGGGGCAATAGGAGACTATTTTTTGGATTATTGCATCCAAAAAATATCAATAAATATAATTTAAAACCTCCATAAGCTTTCCGCAAAAAAAAAAAGAGTAAGGGTTGCCGGCATACATTAGATGTCGCCCCATTCGACTTCCACCATGAGAGTACTATAGTTTTCATATACAAAGTTTGTAAGTGGGAATTTCAAAAGGTAGGTCAGAAATAATCGACTTATATGGACGCCACGCCACTGTTAGCTAATTGGCCTGAATGACTTAGGATGGGTTGTATCTTTTTTCCCCACTTTGGGGATAAAAATTACCTTTTCTCTTCTCCATAAACTTGGTATGTACCCAAGTGCAATACTACTTCATAGCAATTTTGAGATGTAAGGCATTACTTCTTCCTTTCCTTTTTGCAGAAGGACTGGAAAAATGCCGTCTACGCCCGGCGATTTAAAGGGTTGAAAGGCACTTATTGCCCATTCAATCCTATTGCCTGTGCAAATAGTCGAAGCTATCTGCCAGTCTATCCGATTTGACCTGAGAGGTATTCTCTCTGTCAAGTTATCTACCATAGGTAGACTACCCGGAAAATGAGTGTTTAGCTGTAGGGTAGCCCTTTGCTCCTCGTTTTCCGTGTAGCTACCATCCGGGTAACGAAGTGCTAGCGATGTGATGGTAGTTTCTTTTGCTAGAGCTTTGTGAAGTCTAGCAGCTACCGGAGTAGATGAAACCCCCTCACAGAACATTTCAAAGCTCTTTCTTTTTGCCCTTCTGATTTCCCGGTTATAATTGGTCAACTCTGCAGAGTAATTGTTCCACTCTCCAGTACTCTTTGCCTTATTAAAGAGTTTTCTTACCTTGGATCTTAGTTTTGACAGATTTCTGTTTCACCACGGAGCATCCTTTTGTCTTTTACCTTGCTTAAGGGGGCAACTGAGTTCGTAAGCCTCAATTATTACCCCACTAAACTCGTTTACTAAGGGTTCTAACTCAAGGTTACAATTTGTTTTTTTCTACTGGACCTATTCGTTCAAGGTTTGTTTTGAGAACGCTTTTGTACAGGTTCCAGTTAGTTTTCTTAGGGTTCCTGCCAGAGGTATTCTCTGTGAGCAAGTTGTCTAAGGTAAACTTATAATTCTATGGTCAGACATAGATGGTTCGTTTGAAACTCTCCAATCCCTAATCAGGTTACCTACGTTCGGGCTTCTAAACGAGATTGGTTATAGACTCGACAGTTCGTCTCGACATTGCTGGGCAAGTGATGAGGTTGATGTAGTTGATTTGGTGACCTTAATGGCCGCCTGGCTGTCGGAGCAGATTGCTATGTTTCCAGGTTTATTTTGGTTTAATTTGAGCAATTTGCATGCTTCTCTTTCAATATCGAGTACCTAAAAGGAAAAAAAATTGTGTGGCCGATGGGCTGAATAGGTTTATTGACCAAATTCAAAGTTGTGATTCAAAACATAACGCTGAAGTTAAAACAGAACACAATTTAGGAAAGACAATAGGTGTGAGCAACTTTACGGATCAAAACGCAGAAGTTTATTTTGCAGAGTTGTTTATAACAACTCAACTGCCGAAAATAATGAAGATATTATTTCTACAGATACAACTATCCACAGTGCTGCGGAAGATGAGTCGCTTCATATTTTCATAACAGAAAAACCTATTAATATTTTCAAAAACCAAGATCGCAAACCGCCTCGGGTTCCGCTTCAGGTAAGCGAAACACCACAGCACATTAACGACATAGTTCACGTAGACATTTGGTTTCCTGAAAGGGGCAAAATGTATTTTACCACAATTGATAAATTTCCAAAATATGCAACAATTCACCCCCTCGAAGACCGGAATTGGATTGCAAGTTTAGAGGCAATCAGACAAGACAAAGGATGTGCTCTAGTGTCTTTAAAACAAAAGATGTCAAGCCAATAGGTCTGAAATCCTTCGCGGTTTCATGACTTCGCTTACCAACCTTCGGAATAAAGACCACACTAACATGTCTCCATGACTCGGGTAGATTATTGAGATAGAGGCAACCTTTGAAGGTCATTTCAAGCCAGGGCACTGATATGTCTTGCAGTTTCTGCAGCATAATTGGTATTATGCCATCAAGGCCTGGTTATTTATAAGGGGAGAAAGTATTGATGGCCCGTGAAATACTATTTCCTGTTATAAGTGAATTGATTAGCTCCTTCTGAGCTGAATCGGTGCTTATAGTACTCAGCATTTCGGGGTTGCTGTTCTCGCAGCCCGGAAAATGTGCTGTCATTAAGACTTCCAAGGACTCATCAGGAGAGACTGTCCAGAGACCGCCAGATTTTTTTAGGAACGAGGGATTGCAATGTTCCCTCGATAACACTTTACTTAGTCTGGCAGAGTCCTTAATGTCTTCTATGGAATGACAGTATTCTCTCCAACCAAGCTTCTTGGACAATGTTATGGCTTTCTTGTACTCTTTAAGACAATCCTTATAAGGTTGAAAGAATTTCTCCTTCTGACAGGTACTGAATATTCTACTGGTCATTTTTCTTAACGCCGAAAGATCTTCGTTCCACCAAGGAGGAAATTTTTTACGGCTATATTTAACTGGACAAGAGACATTGAAAGCAGTTTTAATGGCTGCCTCGAAGGTCTTTACCTTAGATTCAAAGAACTTCCACAGTTTCTAATCTAGTAATTGGTAATTTGCCTAGTTTGGATTTAGTGATCTGACTGACTCAGTTCTTTTAGGGTTTCTATAAGGGGGAGGGGTTTCTACCTTGAAACCTATGTTAAAAAGGATCCATCTGTGATCCGAAAAGGAGCATATAGAGGATACCCTCCAATTTTCCACCACCAATTCACAGTTGTTTGTAACAGTGATATCAAGTATGTACATCTTCATCAAAAATAAACTCACCTCGTTCGTTGACTTCAGAGCTACCCCAGAGAGAATGCCGTGCTTTCGCATCACATCCAATCAGGAGATTCGTTTTCTGCAGTTTTGCTGCATCCACCAGGGTCTTCACCTCCTCAGGCGGTGATTGTTGGTTGTGGTCACAGTAGCCAGATGCCACGAGTAGTCCAGTTGTTTCGTTGCCTTCCAGCCTGACAACTGTCAAATCGGGAGTACTAAAATTGGGACACAAAAAAAGCTTTTAAGTGTTTTTTTTAGCTAAGGTACAAGTTCTAGGATTACCTTGTTCAGGGGCTACTGCTTTATAAAAGAGGTCGTACTGGTTATCTTGGAAACCCCTCACTTTATCGGCCTCTGGTCCCTGATTCTCCAGGATTTTTATTCTGGCGTGCCTGATGCCGAAACGCAATTTAAAATTGGCCTTCTCAAGAGCCCCTCTGCTGTCCTCGCTGATCCTCAGAAGGTATGAAACACTGGTCTTTTGGGGTTCCTCCGCTTTGATCAAAAGCCAGTCCTGCATGGGGATCAGTGGATTCAACCTCTGAAGGCCGCGGATCAGCTCCTGCCCGCTCGGTTTGATACTCATGAGAGGCAACCAAATGCGAGCCTTAGGTTGTCTTGGGATCTCCTTAGCTCGGATGAGCTTGAGCCCTCCAGTCATTGCTGACCTTAGCGATGCTTTTCCTAAGGAAATCCTTTGAAAACTCATTTTCGCACTTGATCAGCCTGTATCCCCTGAGCACCTCACCCGAGTCGAAACTAGGATAGGGTCCTTCACTATTGGTTATAGCGTAAGAGAAAACCATCTCAGAGAGCTTAGCTTCGATGGAACTCCACACCGATAACAAACCTTTGTTATTGGTGGAGAGCTCATCTACAACCGCTACCTGGAGGTCGTCTCTGACAACCTCGCTTAAAGTAGGCGGTTGCGCCACTCTGGATGATTTGGCTCCCTCCTTCACTGTTTTGCCGTCAAATTTACCCTTCTTTTAAAAAGGTAAGGTCTCTTCTTGAGACCTATTTCGTTTGACGGCTTTATCTTTGTGTGCCAGAAGACTGTTGTATTCTTCAACGATCTTCTGGTACTTGATTTTATCTACGGCGGCCTTCTCGTGACTGGTTCCCTCAGCCTCATTCATAGCGATCTTGCCAAGAATAAACGAGGCCCTTTGGAACTGGTTCTTTAGAAGAACGCCCGAAGATTTCTTCTTACCACGCTTCGCAATGCTATACTATGGCTGGTACTAGCTATGCCCCCTGAGGTTTTGGAAGACATTTCGTCAGCACAGACATCTGTGCTTAGAAAGCTTCCGGTCAGTGTCTCCTGGCTAGAGGCCAGGAGTTCGTCTTCGTTATCCGTTGTGTTATCAGTGTTTGTCGTCATTCTATCCATTTTGTTTTTTAAAATTTAATTTGGTTCACATGAGTAGGTCGGAAAAGAGAGGTCAGCCCCGGCAGAGCCGATATACCGGGGTAAGGCAAGATTTAAGACGGACCAGCCCAGGGCATCCGATTGAATTTTAAACTCGATAAGGAAATTCGTGTCACGAAAGCAAATAAGTTCACTGACAGCAACAACACACCAAACCAATGTCGTGACCCAAATACAAAAGGCTAGGTATATTTTCCACTGAAGGCAATTACGTTATAGATAAGTCCACTAAACGCCATACAAAATATCATAAAAATCAGCTAAAACGCAGGTATAAATACCAAAAATCTAAAATTTTTGCATTAGGCATATAAATGTTTACATACAGAACAAAAAACTTAAATTTCACCTGTTAAAAAAAAATCTTCACACAGGGATTTGTTATTTTTGCCTTATTGTGCTTTATTGCCATGTTATTTTTCATTCCGTTTCTGGACTAGGCTTTATTCTTTATTTTTTCACAATTCTGATGCCGTATGAATTATTATTTATTTTGAAATTGGATTTTTGAGTATCCAGACAAAGTTAAACGCAATTTTGAATTTCAAACAGTAAAAATCACAGACATAAAAAAAAGAAGAGGAACATTTCCGTTTTCTATGTTTTATATGTTTTGACATTTCGTAGAGTGCATCCCTAGCCTATTGTATTCTTGTGCGAGAATGAACGCATTCAAATCCCATTTTGTGAGTAACAAATGAATGCATTCAAAATGTTTATTTTTGTAACTATAATCTAGTACAATTGTTGAGCTAAAACAAAAAAGAAAGGGAGTTGTTCAGAATTAAAACATTTGTGATAATTTGATTATTTTAATGAAAACAAAGTTATGTACATAAAATTACTGAATACTATTTTGTATACTAAGTTGAATAAAAAAAACTATTATTGAAATTAAACTATGTACCTATGAGTACCTACATTGAAAAGAAAATAGAAATATTATTATAAAAGAAAATATTTCCGAAAAAAATTAATTACTGATAAGATTACTAATAATTTTAAGTTAATTTATGTTCGATTCATCTAAATTACAATGTAAACAGATAAAAAAAAAATATGGCTAAGTAAATAATAATAAATTTGTAAATTTTTTGTAAAAAGTAATTCTGCTTTTAGGGACCAAAAGCAATTTGGTTGGGGAGGTGTTACATAATAGAACTACCTCTTCCCATCATCTATAGTGTGAACACGCCTAAACTAAACTTATTTTATCACCACTCTAGGTTTTTGCTCAGCAAATACCTACAGTTACAGTGCTTATTAAGTTTAAATGTCTCTCCAACTTCATCTTATCCAAAGATAAAGCTGGAGAGTTTAGCTTATCTTGCCTAGCAACAGAGTGACGCCAAGGGATTGTAAGCTCTTCTTATAATTCAGCCATGTACCTATGTACAGGGACTGTGCATAATGGTCCCGGCGCGGTCGGGGGGAGCTCTCTGCCGAGTTCCTCGCGTAAGGACACTCGGAAGTCCAAACCCTCCAGGAAGGCCTATAATCAGAGGCGTTATGCTGCGAGGATCCTGAAGGCCTCTGGTTCAACACTGGGGGTCCAGGGTGAATCGGAGCAGGACGCCAAAGTGAAGTGGGCAAAAAGCATCATTGAAAGCATCATTGCGAATTCTAAGCCGGATGATGGTTCGTCGTCAAAACGTGAACGTTCCCTGGAGGAGAATGTCCCTATGCCCAAAAGGCCTCGTGTTCTGAATACCAGCACACCGCTGAGAACCTTCAGTGACGTTCTCAAAAATAAAATCGTGGTTGCGGTTATTGACAGAAGTGACATTGATGGCACAATATCCCCAGAGCGTTGGCAGCTGGTGAAAAGGAAACTTCTGATTGACTTCTTAGACGTCATGACGGAGAATCCCGGACCACCACCTATCACTAGCGACGGGGGTTGGCATCAGGGTCATGTCAAGCTCATCGTCTGCGATGATCAGAGGTCATGTGACCTCTACAAGCTTGCTGTCGGAAGGTTGGGTGAAGTATGGCCAGGTGCAAAACTCGAGGTTGTTGGTCCAGCGAACAGCAGGTTTGTGCATTAGTGGATCACTCCGCACAACTCCCTCCGCTGCACTTGAAGTGTTACTCCATCTGACACCCTTAGATATATTCTGTAAACACACAGCTGCGAGTACTGCCATCCGTCTCAAAGCTTCCTCACAGTGGATCAACAATGAAATTGGCCACTCGATTATTCCGAACTTACTAGGAACAATTCCCAGGTACATCGATTACTCCATTCCGCGATTTCAGTTTGACAAAAATTTTCAAGTTTCAATACCCTCTAGATCAGTCTGGGAGGATTTGTCATTCCTTGAGGATAATTGTGTCCACTTTTATACCGATGGATCAAAAACTGAGGACGGGGTGGGATGTGGGGTGTACTCTGACAAGCTTAAACTAAGCCTATCCTTCCGTCTTCCTAATCATTGTAGCGTGTTCCAGGCGGAAATTCTAGCGATAAAAGAAGTTCTATCTTGGCTTAAGGAAAACGTGATATCAACCACTGATATCCGTATTTTCTCTGATATCCAAGCTGCCATTAAATCTCTTGACTCTGTCTCCTGTAACTCACTGACAGCCCTCAACTGCCGATCATCTCTCACGGAGATGGCGCAGCAGTTTAACATTCACCTATGTTGGGTGCCGGGTCACAGGAATATTAATGGCAATTGCAAGGCTGATGAACTCGCTAGAAATGGAACCATCTTACCAATCGCACCATGTAATGCAAATATTGGTATACCTCTCGCTACATGTAAACTCATGCTGGTGCAAGATGCCATTAGGTTAACTAATCTAAGGTGGAACACCATCACTACATGTGTGGCGACAAAGCAGATCTGGCCATTATTAAATCTGAGTCGATCTAAATGCTTGTTGTCACTAAATAGATCGCATATTAGCTCCGTAATTGGTGTCATCACAGGACACTGTCTAATTGGGAGACACGCCGCAAGGCTGGGTGTTTTCTCCAATGACTTTTGCAGAAGCTGCATGGATGAGGAGGAGGAAGAAACAACTACTCATCTTCTCTGTACATGCCCTGCTCTGTCCCAGAGACGTAGGGTTTATTTGGGAGAATACTTCTTCAACGACCCCAGCGATCTTGCTAACAAAGACATTAACAATCTCTCACGCTTCATAAGAAGCTCCAAATGGTTCAACGAGTAGGGAGGAAAATCTCTAGATTCTTGTGGTATCACAACGGGCCAATCCTGGCCTAAGTGTGTTGGTTTTTCACACTGACAGCCACGTCAACCTAACCTAACCTAACCTATGTAATAATGTAGTGTTAAGTTAAGCTTCAGTTTTAAGTATCGTTTTGGTTGTTGATCGCTGTCTGTTCTTGATTGTTCCTTATTGAAGACGCGTCTTAAATCTTGTTCCAGATAACAATTATAAATTCTATCAAATAATAATTGTGGATTGTTGTTTAAACTTAAAGAATTATTTTACTTTATAAACAAAGTATTAAAAAATAAACTAAATAAAATCATAAAAAAGATGTTTTACTGTGTTATTCCTAAAAACACATAACTATATTATTCCATATTGTATATCAGGATTAAGTTATTTTTTAATGATTTTTTTGAGCTAGTGATAGTGGACGATTAGACCTAAGAGTGATGATAAAGAGTTCTGAAGAAGAAGGGACCGAATCGGCAATCATTTGAAAATTCGGTAAAAAGGACTGTCACCTTAGCCACAGGTGCGGTTTGCGCTGGGTCCGACCACAGGAACAGGTCAAGGTGTCGGATGCAATCAACAAAAAACCCTCATGAATTTTCGGTTCATTCATACAAATCAGAAATGTTTTTTACTATTTTATTTTTTTAATTATGTAGGTATTCATAATATAATCATGTCGATTACAGAATCCGCAAAACTCGATCCGCAATGATTCACAGTTAGTGTTCTCTTTTCTTCTCATGATAAATGAATAGGTGGGAAACAGAGCTCTAACTGCGGATCGAGTTTTGCGGATTCTGTAATCGACATGAATACTTTTTCTGACAAAATTAGTTTTCTTGGGACACAGAGTATCTATTTCGCATAACAATGTCACTGTCATTGCTTTGTTTTAAATAATGTAGTTTGACCTAAAATTATTTTTGAAGAAAATAATTGTTTTTCTAACCACACACATTTTTTAATAAAAAGAACTGCATACTAGGATTTGACTTAAAACGTATAAAATCAATAAGTGCATCTACATTCTCACCGTACCACTAACCAGTAGTTGAGGCTTTAGAGGTTGCTTGTTGTCAAATCATTTTGTGGTTTGATATAAAATAGGAAGCGGAAGCTTCAAATCATCGACTTTTTTCATGAATTTTGTTGATGATATCTACTCTAAGAGTAAGGCATGAATTTGTGAAAGAAAAACATATCGCTCTCCAGATATCAATAAATTATGAAATAAAACAATGGTACAAGCAAACACACGAAAAGTGTTTTTTTTTTCGGGTAAAGACTGGGACTTTAAGAAATATTGTATAGAATTTATCTTCTAGAGCCAGAGCAGAGCTTGTGCGGTATCAGCCACCGCGATAAGAATAAAATAATGTATTTGTTTTAAATTCTAACCCATATATAAAAACAAAAGCTAAATTCATAATGGTTAAAAGAAGTAACAAATTAAATAGAATTTGAAAAACGTATTTTTAATTTAATGTCTTCTTGTTCAATGGCAACACTTAACAGTTTCAAAAGCAACAGCAGAAAACCGATATCTCCCACACATATTTACAATAAATAATACTACCATTGCCGGCAAGTATTTCATAAAAAAAAAAAACACTCATACGCCCCTAGTACCACATTACCTTATCTTATGATTATGAGAGACTTAAATAAAAATGTATAGAGAGAAAGAGAGCAAATGGTGCGAGTTTTCATATTTTAGGTGCGCCAAGACTCAAGAACCATGCAATAATATCCCTCTCGTACTAAAGGAATCAAAGTGCTTACAGCTCAGTGTGGAAAAATCACCCTCAGATACACAGTACTATCGGACGAAGGAGTAAATTTTTCGCTCTAAGCAAAAAGGTTTGACGTAGGTAAGTAGGGATTTTTTTGGCTATAGTGCTTGCGAATGTCGTCCGCCTTTTTTGTTGAATTTTGTTGTTGTGCCAA
The DNA here is from genome assembly GCA_958431115.1 of Syrphus vitripennis. Taxonomy (NCBI): domain Eukaryota; kingdom Metazoa; phylum Arthropoda; class Insecta; order Diptera; family Syrphidae; genus Syrphus; species Syrphus vitripennis. The sequence goes on along the minus strand of OY288110.1, from coordinate 61,058,110 downwards.
GCGGCACGTAGCACGTTATAGCAGAGTGCAGAGTTGCCAATGTTAACAGAAAAAGTGTAGCTTCGATTTCCTGAATTCCAAACATCATCTGCTTACGCTGAACCTTGAAGGAAAATGTAACCTTTGTACCTACTATTTCAACACTCTATTTTACTCCGAAACGTAGCTTGAGTTTTTTTTCTGTATTTTCAATTATTTTTTGCAGGCAGCCAGGATGTAGTGGAGAGAAAAACCTTCTTCTAATGCATTTGTGAGTAAGTCATATACACCACAATACATGTATGTATCTATGTATATAACTATATAGCTCACACTTTGTGCTCTGATGGTGTCATACAGAGAGATACCTCGTCGTCGTCTCTATAAACGGGATTGTTATAGAACTTTTCCATCGACTTTTAGTGCGCAATTTACATTCAAAGCAGGCGTTTGAAAAGATACGCAATTTGTTTAGAAAAAAAGATAAACATGAGCGAATAATACAGCTTTCAATGCAAATTATACTAAATGACGTGACATGCTACGCAGTATCTAAAGTGATATAGTTTTTCTTTCTTTTTTTTTTGGTCGGTTAAACTGGAGGTTGGCCGGACGATGGTTCCATAACCTGTGCTCCTCTCAATTTTTTTTACTAAAATCAGAAATTATAGAATTATCTGCTAGTTTTAATTTAAATTTCTTTCTTATTCATTGTTTTAATAGTAGATCCAAACAGTGGAGGGAGTTGAAGTACATGCACATCATCTATATTTGTCCACTAGCCTCATGTTTCTGTCATTTACATATAAAGGACTACAACAATTACCATACAAGTGAGGTGGATAAAAGCTATGAGATAAAGAGAAAAAGAGTGTTGAGAATAGCTGCTTTTAACTAGAAATTTCCATCAAACGGAAGTGAAATTCCTATATATTTTTTGTGTGTAGTCCTTTAAGCCCTTTTTAAAATGATGGTGTCGTTTTAAATGAGTAAGTGAGATAACAAGAGAATTCCTCATAGAAATAAATAAAGACAAATTCTACAGTGAAATTATATCTACTGATGTTGATTTCAATGGAATAGAAAAACAACAACAAATCTAACACAAACGCACATGTGGATTACCGTGCATATAACATCATCATCAGGACCATCAGATCTTTTAAACTTAGTTTTAAAAAGGATATCTCGTTAAAAAAAAAACATTTGCATATATGTTTCTTGGTATGTTAATATATATTTTGTTTATTTATAAGAATGACATATTTAATTCCACCTTGATTGTTTTGTGACCAATTACAAGATGAATGTGACAAAATATTAATGAGTATTATCATTTTTGGTGGGGTTGACCTAAAAAGAATTCTGTTCAAACATCAACCTGAAATCAAACCATGAACATCCATATATAAGAAGCTCCCTGCTCTCCCTTTCTTCCAAAAAAAAAGTATCTTTCTTTTTGCATTTATGCGTCTACTGTATAAATATTGAGGAAAGATGACCTCTATGCCTTGCGGCATGACTAACAGATAGAGAGGAAATTTAAATCGAAAATTTGTGTAATTTTAGAGTAGTGGTAATAATATAAATTATTCATTTTCTCATGGACGATATACTGACGTACCTAGCTTCAATCTACATACATAATATGTATGTATGTATAAAAAGTTAAAAAAAGCAAAGTTTAATGCTGATCCTCTTTAAGATTAGGAGTTTTGAGAATTCAAAAAAAAAAAAAATATTCTGATTTCTAAACCATTTGTCTTCCTAGAAATTTCCCATATCATCCGATTTTTCAAACTACTTTATTTCTTTTGATTTTACCTATGTAAAATGTTGATTCTCGATAAAGAAAAAATTTGCTATGATAGACAACATTCCTTGTGATAAGATTTTAACAGCAGTCTTCACGTTTACAAAGAACCAGAAACCCAAAAAATGAGACTTATCATTGAACAAAACTTTTCATCGCATTTGTCTTAGAACCGGAAGGTATTAAAATTTCTTTTTTTTCTTAGGATGGACACATAGTACGTTCTATATCACTGTTTAACAACCTTCCAAATATAGTAGGCTGAATTCAAATCCGAACTCAGAATTGTTCATTCACGTCAGGTTTTTGAGATATAGCTCTTCTAGTTTCGGAGAAACCTTTATTTAAAAATTAGACTCTATTCCCTGTAAAATTTTAAATAAAAATTGGTTTAAAAATGACAAAATAAAAAATTGTTGAAGTTTGAAAACATTAAGAAATTTTGTTTTGGCCATAACTTCAGATTTTGAGGATCAATTACTTTTTTCTGTTGGTGGAATATGAGGTACTCAGTTTCTACTTGGTCTATGAAAAAGTTCCATTTTGAATAATTCTTTTTGGAAAATTGTCCTTTCTACGTAAACGGGTGGAAATAGACTTCACTTCTCCGCCGATACGATTTTTTTCTCATCTCGATTCACCTGAGCAGATGAGGAAGTTCCAAGGCTGATCCTTTTTGTTTTTGCCGTATTGTTCTTTAACCCAACGATTTCAACTTCTCTCTTCACCCTTGATGTCATTTAATGGAGATCCATGATCCTATGGTTCCTATGAGAGAGAATGTACAATACATGCATCATCCGCGTAGTACAATTTTTTGAGTTATGATTCCAGACTTCACGAAATTCTTCAACTTCCAGCCGACATAACTGATTTAGTATAAAGTACTTACCTATATAACCATAAGGAATAGTGTTGGTGACATTATAAAATCTTGCCTAGTCCTACCTTGCATTTCAATTTCATTAAAAACAAGATGGCTGCCAAATAAAACGTGTCACAAATGTCAAAAATGTGATGTTGAGATTGTGTAATGTTACACTTTCAATTTATATTGCAACAAAATATTGATACATATATTGATACAAAATATTTTTTTTTTTAAACGACAAAAAAAAAATTATGCATCATCATAACACGTAGCTACGTGGATTTTTTTTAATTCTACCTGTACCTTAAGAAGCACCCTATTGTTAGTGTTATTTTTTCATTTCTCATCTGAGTTATGGTTCATTGGGACCAATTATATAAATTCCCGGATACCCGACACCTTACGGCTACCCAGAAATTTGTCAGGTAACCGGGTACCCAATCATTTTTCGGGTACCCGAGTTATACCCGGAAATTTGGTTACCCATTAATACGTTCAGTGTACCGGGTACCCGGTCGAAATCAATAGTTCTAGTTTATTTATTCAAAGATTTACAAAATACAAATAAGGTTTTTAATTTAATCAATCTTATATAACCACATAACTACATACATATGTATATACAAAATAAATATTTAAGTATAGTGAAAGTTTTTAGAAAAAGTTTGGTGTGTAAAAACAACTTGCAGTGCTATCTTTTATATTTCAATTATAAAGGAAATTTTCAAAATAGTTTTCAATCTCCAATTAATAAGATATTCTATGAAAACAAGTTAAAGTGTTTGCGAGTGCTATAGAAAATGCAATCCAATCCCAATATGCATACATATGTTTATCGTATCTATGTATATAATGTAGATAAACCATGAACTCCACTTCTAACAATTCCACAACTTCCATACTTTCGACTTAATAGATTCTATTTTTAGAAACAACACCAGCCCAAGCTGCAACAGTCGTCTCCAATAGTTTTCAAGTATGCGTGGACAATACTTCGAAAAGTCCGTCCAACCGTTATTCTTCACACTTATGCATTTGAGTTTATCAACATTCATGCGACCTAGGTCAGCGCTATAGTGGGCAAACATACGTTTAAGTGGAAGTTGTTTCATGAATTTGAGTTTGAGTTTGGGGTGGTTCACTTCTACTAGCAAGTGATAATAGTAGTAGTGCCTGGTGCTAGTGATAAGGGGTTGCCCCTCGCATTTAAGGATCCTATCTAAATAAGGTCACCGAAAAATATTGTGTGTGCACTTAATTGGTGGCATTTATACCCGCATATTTTACAATATAATATACAATCTACTGTATTTTTTTTTTTAATGCGGCCCTTAAAAAATATTTCTTTTCCGCCACCTTTAAAAAATATTTTAGATACAGTAGACTCGCGGTAACGTGAACTATTAAAAACCTAGCGTGTTCACGTTTGCGAAGTTGTCCATGTTTACGAAGGTGTAGTTCTTCAAATTTTCCAAATGAATCAGACATGTGTTTTAACTCAAATTCATATATTTTTTTTGTTTTTCGGTTTTTACAAACGTAATTCATAAATGTTTTGTTAAGAAAAAATAATAAGGTTGGTTGAAATTAGTGAAAAAATGGGTTATCTTTTTCTGAATTTTCTTTTTCTTTTAGAGACAAGAATTTCGGTATTTTTCCGACATATTTCACGAAAAACTTTAGATTAGATCATATCAATTCAGAACCGCACGCTATACTAATAAATTACTAGCCAGGACTCACGAAAAATCATTAACTCGGTTTTTTATTTTTCCTATGCTGATACATTTTAAATTTGTTCACGTTATAGGGTTTTCTTACCGTGTTCACGCTACAGAGTAGTCAGTGTAAGAAAAATTATGTTCACGTTAGCCAGTGTTCACGTAAGGCGGTGTTTTTGTTAACGCGAGTCTAGTTATTTAAACCCCTTGGGCCTAGACACCAAACATAAAGTAGGTACTTGTTAAATAGCAAAATTGAAAAAAAATTTAAAATTTGTACCTCGAAATAAATGTTTGGTGAAATTTTATAAATCCGAGCCCTATGTAACTTAATGTATTGGAATATAGAGAAAGTAGAGAAAATATTATCGAGTAGTTGATAGATTTTAACGGACGACTTGGATTTTGTTCTTACTCCCCAAGTAAAAAACGGTGTTGAAGTTTTGAATATTGAATTTGAATGGATTTAATGGCAATTAGCATCAAATGAAAGGCGAAAGTGCATAAGCCCACAGATCAAAAAAAAAAAAAAAGAATTTTTAAAAAATTATGGGTTTGCAAAAATTTCAAAAATAATTTTTTTTTTTATAATTTTAAATAAATTTTTGAAAAGTCGTGAAAGAACAACTTACGAGTATTTTAAATTTCCGAAAATGATATTTCAATGGGAAGATCAATTTGAAAGGAACAGTTCTTCCCAATCCCAAGTGTGAAGAGTTTAAATATTTTGGGCCCGTCATCCAAAGGATCTTTTGCTGATCATCAATTTATTGTAGTTTTTTGACAATCTTTTTTCAAAACAACAGAAAGTGGATGTTTATCAATTTTTCGTAGAAGATTTTACAATTTCATAACAAAAATTGACAACACGCTAAAAAATTCATAACAAGATATTTTGATCATTTTACCACTTTACTTTAAAAATGAAAGCAAATGGGCTTAGACCAAAAATTATTGCTGTTGAATACACTATTCTCACGATGAAGTTGTAAATTTGACTACCACGTTTAGTAAAATTTGCAACAAATTTTTTTTGGTGTAGCCAGCTCTTAGACTACATATAAAGTTTCTTTCAAATGAGATTGAACAACATTTCAGATCCTTTACGAAAATTCCATGTTTATGCTCAAATAAAACAAAACAATACCTTTTTTTTATTAAACATGTTCAATAAGGAATACAAACAATTCATACTTTTATATTAACAAATGATGTCCTTCAGAGTGAACTCTCGTGTTAATTTTTTAACATTACTATAAATATACTAACAGACACATCCTTAGAACAATGATGGATTGATGGGGTGAGGCTGTGGGTTTAGCCTGTTGGCGCGCCGCGCCGGTGGGGTTGGCCGGCGGCGGCGCGGCTATGGAATTCAATACCCTGCTTTAAGAACAATTCGAAGTGTTATTAGCTTTTTTGTATGGAATTAGGTCAACGAGGCAGCGACTGCATATAACTGTATTTTATAAAAAAAGTGTGCAATATAGATACATAGATAATGGAAAAGAAAGAGAGAACAAATGGGTGAAATAGCAGGGAAAACTCCCATCAAAGGACATTTGTGTTCCTGTCGGCTCAAGGCGAAATGGATCGATACAGGAATGCGCAAAGTTGGGGAGATGGAGCCATATACCATTGGTCATTGCCATTATCAGAGAAAGCTAACAGGGGAACACCTGTGTGATTTGGATATTGCATGGCAAAGACAAAGATATGACGGACCTTGTATGGTGTTGGCTTTTGTTTTGAATTTAGTTACTATGTGACCAACAAACATCCCTTAGAAACTACCTACCGATATATAATTACATAGATCCTAAGGTCGCAGTGCAATTATATCCACCAATATTTGTTTATATTCATATCTAATTTTTGATGTACAAAAAAGAAGCTTACTATATGTCCACTTTCCAAATACAAATTGGTATTCCATTATTTAATTTGTTTAGCAAACGAATGAGAAGTCCAAACAGTCCGAGAGCTCCAACGTAGCTACTCTCGAAAATCAAAATCTCGCATTTCATAATCTCAAAATATAAAAATTTTCATTGAAAAACATATTTTACTCCATTTTGGAACACAAGTGATTTTTTTTAAAGCTAGATTTTAGATTGCAAAATTTTAATTTTCGAGATTTCGATGATATTTGCTTGTTTTTTTTGTGCGATATTGCTTAAAGCGCGATTTTGTAATTTAGACCATGAAAAAAAAAATATTAATTTGAGAGATATCGAATTTCGAGATTTAAAAAAAAGCGAGATATTGTTGTTGGTTTTTTTTTTTTATTCGAGTTTGGCATTCGAGTTTTCACCTTCTTTTCCATATACATATGAACATACATTAGACTGTTTTAATATTTCTTTTTAATACTTTATTTTCTTCCATAGACTTAAAAGTTTAAGGTTTGTAAAAAAAAACATGTCTGTAAGGCATTGAGCTCATAATATCAACGTTTAGACCCTTCTTGATGCACTTTTTAGTTTTCAATAGCTTTTGTATAGGAATTTTGGATTTTTATATAAAATGCTTTAGTATACAAATTTAACGTTCGACAAATATTGTCTTAACATTTTCTACCGTAAACTTAACACTTTCAAAGTTAGAGTTACTGAAAGTCATCAGATAGAATTCATATAAATATCATTTTTATTATTTTATTTTTTTTTGATATTTTACTAATCATTATCACTCTTATCAAAAAATTACTCAAGAACTTGTACGTAGAGGACTAATTTGCCTTTCGAACGTTACATAATATACTACTTTTTCACTTCTTGTATTTTTTTCTTTTTCTCAAAAGCGAAGATTTAGTACCTGTACTTTTCTTTTTAATTTTGTTTACAATAGGAAATATCGACGAGGATACTTAATTGATCTTAGAAATACAGGTCCTTGAACTATTTATAGGGTCTTAAACTTATTTTATGGTCTTTACTATGAGGTTTCTATTCCAAAGCTACTCTTGACCAAATACCAAAAATTAATTACTGTCTCAAAATAAGTAACCATGAAATAGCTTTACATACAAAAAAAATTATTTTTGAAGAGAAGACTTTTCTGCCTTTCAAGAAGCAAAACGGTGGTCGATATGGTGTATCTATGAGTTGGATAGTAGGTTGGAATGGAAGAGGTTTTATTTTTTGTAAAGAGAAGTGTCTCTCTCATTTGAGAATTGTATAATGTATATATAGGTATATGCACATAAATAGATATACATAAATTGTTCTTCCTTATAGCAACACTTCGGCTTATAAGGAAAAAAATACCAAAAAAGGCTAAAGAAGGATATGGAATGTACTACTTGTACATCAGGGAGTATTTTCTGGCAAGCTTCCAGTATCTATAATAATTCTATATACCTACCAAAAACATGATGAAAAACAAGAAATAGAAAGCACTGAGTTTTGTTTCTTCAAGAACAAACAAGATTGTATACCAACATGCATGTAGATGTAAATTGTAAATTCCCAAATTGGGGAAACTACAATATAATTTTGGCCATGCATTTGTTAATTTTAAAAATACTTTTCTGTCTGAAAATTTGTTGGAACCCTCAAAATTTCCTTGGGAACAAGGTGCTTTTCATTCAAAAAAACGTACCCTAACCATAAGGGGAGTTAAAATCTTTAAAAGCCGCGAAACGGTCCAAGCAAAAAATAAATTTACCATTGGTGCTGAAAAATTTTAGGACTCATAAATTCTAAGATTCATTAATTTCGGGAATTTACACCAATATATTATTTTACCGGTGGGTTTTTTTTCATGGGTGTATTTATAAACATTTTAAAGGATTCTTGCATCATTTGCATCTTACAAAAATTATGTATGTACAATGTACATATATACTTAACTATATGTACAGTTAAATGTTTCCTTTTTTCTTTACTTTATTTTCTTTAAACGAAACTTAGTACATAAAAGACTTAAGCAAAAAGGCTCAAAATGGTCTTTAGCTGCTTTTGATTTTTGTTTTCGCTTCTTCAATACTTATTCTCATGGCAATAGGTGGGATTACATATATTTGACTTCTAAAAACAACAACAACCCGCTTTTCTTTGGATTTTCCAAATGTCTAATTGGGTCATTCATATCCCAATCCTCAATCTATGAAAATAACTCTGGGAATAGGGGCAATATCATCTATTCTATTGTTCTTTTTATATAGATTTGATTTGAAGTGGAAATAAGTGCTGTCGCGAAGAGCTAAGGGTACTTGGCAAAAAGCACAACATCAGACTCTGAACACTGTAGAATTTCAGGAGGTAAATAGACTCCATTGATAAGAAGATACTTGCCAATGACAGATGGAACTCCTTCTCAACTTGTACCACTACAAAGAATAAGTGGTCTAACTACAAAAAGAAAAAATCGATAAGAGTTCACTGAATCTTCTTATAGAAATTATCACAGAACAAATTCTCTTATAGTATCATTAAAAATGAGACTTAGGCTCTAGACATAATGCAGAGTCTGTGGAGACGAAAAAGCAGAGGGTAGCTTTTTCTTCAAACTATCTAGGAGGAATCTTGGAGTCAACACGTAATAACATCTTAAATTTACTTAACTTTGCCTCAAATTGGCGATGCTCTATAGGATTTCTTAGGTTCTATTTTAAAATGATGGTCCAATCCATCAGGGTAGCACAAAGGATCAGCATTGATTTAAATGTAATAGAAAAAAAAGAACCACAGTCAGCCTATTAACCTAACCTAACCTGTTGATCGGCTGCCGAAGTATACCTCATCGAATAGTGAAACAAATATTTATATCGTTTTGGAAAAGCAAGACTATTATTCTTTATGTTTCTAAAGCGTTTGTTAAATTTTGGTATCAAGTTCTTCTATCGAGAAATATATTTCGTATCGATTAGTCTCTTCACAGAATTAGAAATAATTTTTAGGTTTTGTATTTATAAATAAAGAGCTGGTCTGCCTCAGGGCTCCATTCATTCGCCGAATCTCTTCCTTGTTTTCATCAATGATTTCTTATCTAAAACTTATATTCCAAACTGTTTTGCAATACTCTCAGTTTTTCATGTAAGTTTTATACTATATTTCCTTGTCTTTCGAATGTAGAACTTAACCGGCCGGCAGTTTATTATATTCTCATTCGAAGCTCATTGAATTTTGATTTCGAAAGCATTGGCCAATGGGGAATCAAAATTCGCCTAGAACCTAATGCTGCCCTTCTGTCGTTAAAATGGAACTAACCTCTAAACGCCGCTATGAATAGCACTTGCATCGAAGAAACGAAAGAGTTTTCAGTCCGCGGTATGTACATTACAGCCCATCTTTTGTGAAATTACCACATATTTGGGGTCACCAAAAATGCTGTTAAGTGTTTACGTTTTTTCGATTGCTTATGAAATTTTTCACTCCTCCTGATCTGGTTATAATCTATAAAGCTTTCATGCGCCCAAAACTTGAGTAAAGCTCAAATATCAGGGTATGTACTCCAACAACTCTTTTGAATCTCTTAGATAGATCTTTGTATAATAATGATCTGTAAAAGAACTATAACGGAAAAATTTATATCTCTTGAAACACCGACCGTTGCAAAGTTTCATAATACATATTATGTATCTATAAGATCCCTAGATCTTATAAATGAATACACAATTCAATTCCTCCTCCCATTGTTTTGTGTATTCATTCAAAACCATTGTGCATCTGTATCTCATTTTAACTTCCTTCGATCGTTCTAATTACTTGCACTATGTTCACTATGTGCGCGCAAAATAAAAAAAAAATTGTAATAAATTTTTGATAAAGACCTTAATTTTTGTTTATCAAAAATAAATTGTCTACCTGCTTCAGGAAGAAGGCTACATGAATGTATTTAAATTTTTCGGAGGATTTTTTGCTTTTTTATATGTACGTACATATATTTATGTACATATACATATATAGAAATAGCTATATTTAACCTTGACCCATTTATAATACGAAAAAAAAAATGCTTCCGCAATTGGTAAGTTAAGCCACAAAAACCATAAATAGCAAACAAATATGAAGATTTGCGTTTTAATAAAGTCAATGCTCGATAAATTCAAGCTTTCACATATGTAAATATAAAAGAGGAACTAAATAATTATCACTGCGTAATAATCATCGTCCGAAATCATTGGTTTTCATAATGGTGCCGTATAATCAACACATAAGTACTAGGTGTTTTGGCCTTAAATTAATTGTTTACCATTAACCATCATCAATCAATCATTTGGAAGAGCACCGCGCCGCCGCTTATACTATTTATAGAAAAGCATCAATGTGGTAGCTGGCGGTACTGGAGCTGCTTCTACTACATAAAATAGGTGTTGCTTGATGATTTCACAGGGAACTAAGTCAACGTTAGCATCGAAAAGACTTTGTTGTACTTCCAAAGCCATTAACATCTATACGTACCCAATAACATGGGAAGCGGCACCAGTGGCTATATAGATGATTACAGACCTGAGGAAACTGGATCCTTTCGAGTATAATTAGTACCCATCTCTATATACATAATGTAGGTACCTTCTTATATACTGTGTGCCTGCCATTGTCTGTGTGGACATGGACGTATCTCTGGTATCTGGGTCAAATCCACATTGAATTGTCAAACATTTGTAATTGCACTCAGTCAGTACCGAAAGGCATTAGACCAATCTAATTATAGGTGCTGGTGTGTAATTTCAATGTGTATTTGCGTTTTAACTTGCGGTCGTTGTCAATGCTGAGGTAATGTGATATTTGTAAAGTAAATGACAATCACAAGTACCTGCATCAACAACATGTGTATACACCTACCAATTTGGAAGACGTACATTACATACCTACATTACATATAGGTACATATGTATGACATTATATTTCATCAACAAACAAAATAAATTATGTACAGTTTTTAGGTTGATAATAACTGTGGTGCCAAACATTACAGTGTCCTTTTTTAAAAGTCCATATTTGGTGGGAAATTTTTTAAACAAATTCTCTCGAATTTCGTTTCAAAAATATTTAATTTTTTATTATCAAAATGAAAATAATGAAATCACATTATTTTAAAATTATTATTTTTTAAGAATCTGAAATTAAAAAGTGTGCTACATTTTAGAATTTTGTCATTCTAGACTTGGTATTCTATGTTTTTTAAGATTTTTTCTAAATATTGTTAGATTTTTGTCATTCTATATATTTATCATGTCATATGTTATATTTATCCCCACTTATCCAAATTTTTTTTGGTGGACTTTATGGAAAATGATATTCATGTAAATTGAGTTGAACGGAATCCGAAAGTATCGCTACAAAGTTCGAGGTAGGAGAGAATAATTTACACTCAAAGGAAGTCGATTGTAATCTCTTCTGTGATATTAATTTCTTTTGGCTATTTAAAAAAAAAATGGAGAATTTCCGGAAGTAGATTGCATACTGCAACAATTTGCCAAAAATCCAATATGGCAGCGAACCCAAATGGACCACATATTGTGATTTTATATTTAATTTTGATGACGAAATTGAGGATTTTAATCCTTTGAGAAAACGATATAAACTCACAAAATATGTATTAGTTTAAGTTATGGTTTTTCACTCACATGAGGTCTTATTTATTTTTTGACTAGGGCAACCGACTCTGCAGCTATGCCACTGATTGCTTAAATTATTGATAATCTATTTTTTATCAATAAACAAAAATAAACAATGACTTCTCTCTTTTAAAATAATCTGCATGTTGTCACTTAGGCCCATTTGCTGATACTGAACATACATAAGTACTTATGTATGTTTCACATAAACTCTTATGTGACAGTTTACGTAGAGGAAAAAGTAGTAGAAGCGCTTAGGTTGAACATAAATATTTAAGTTTCGTTTCAGCAAATGGCCCTTAATCGCATGATAAAATCTGTGATGTGATTAAGTTGCGCGATGAAATTTGAATAAAATAAATAAAATAATAAAGATGAGCCATATAAAATGGAGGAAAAAGAGTAAGATTTCTCTATATTTTTTATCCAAAAATAAAATCACATAATAACAATAAAATTGCTGTTGTAATAAAATGGCCGCCAGCAAAAACTTTTTTTATCAAATGTTCAAGTCTGACATTCAGTTTTATTGTTTTTTTCCAAGTGTCAGTTATTTCTTTCAGTATTCAGTTAGTTAAGGACGTATTTCAAAATTGTAACTGGAAATTATTCATCATCATCGGCTTGACAACCGGGGTCCGGTCCTGGCCACCTTCAACAAGTCTCTCCACCTATCCCGGTCTTGGGCCAACGCCATCCAGTTGCGCACCCCAAGGCTTCGGGCGTCCTGGTCTACACCATCTCTTCAGCGCAAGCATGGTCTACCACGCTGCCGTCTACCATAGAATGTACCACAAAGGACTTTCCGGGTAGGTTCCTCTTCATTCATGCGAGCTAGGTGCCCTGCCCACCGGAGTCTACCGAGCTTAATTTTTGTCACTATGTCTGCTTCAAGGTAGATTGCGTACAATTCATGGTTGTACCGTCTCCGGAATCGTCCTTCCTCACATATGGGGCCAACAATTCTCCTTAAGACTTTTCTCTCGAACGCGGCTAAGAGGTCGGAGTGTCTTTTGCTAAGCACCCAAGTCTCGGATCCATACGTGAGTACTGGCAGGACCATGGTCCTGTACAGCAGCAGTTTTGAAGTTATGGTGAGATTTCTGGATTTGAAGAGCTTTGACAGACTATAGTAGGCTCTGTTTGAATTGAGCAGCCGCCCGCGTATTTCTTCTTCTAAATTATTATCGGCTGCTACTATTGACCCAAGGTATTTAAAGGATTGCACCACTTCAAATTCGTGCTCCGCTACCTTGATTGTTTGACCAAATGTTCTTCTCGCATTCGACGCCACCATGTACTTTGTTTTACCTTCCTTGTGCCGCCTGCTCGATCTGGATGAAGGAATCGTGTACAGCTTGTTCGGTTCTTCCGATGATGTCAATGTCGTCTGCGTAAGCCAGTATCTGGCTGGACCTGTTGACGATGGTCCCTCTTGTTGCCGTACCAGAGTCACGGATTGCTTTCTCCAACGCCAGGTTGAAGAGGAGGCAGGCCAAACCATTCCCTTGTCGGAGTCCACTAAAGATGTTGATTGGTCTGGATAGCAATCCGGCTATTTTTACTTGACTTGTTACGTTGGTCATGGTCAACCTACAAAGTCGTGTCAATTTATTTGGGATGCCGAATTCTCTCATGGCTTTATAAAGTTCTACTCTGGCTATGCTATCATAGGCGGCCTTAAAGTCTATAAACAGATGGTATGTTGGGATGTTAAATTCTAGACATTTTTCCATCGCCTGCCTAAGAGTAAAGATCTGATCAGTTGTTGATTGCGGATGCAATACTTCTTTGCAAGGCAATCCGCCCTCGGAAAACCATACCAATGTAATGTTTTTTATATATCAACAGATAAAACCTTCTTAGCTACAAGAGCCGCTTATATATCCGAGCATCAAAATGCACGATTTGGATTGAGTATAATCTGAGCTCTCCAGCCGAAAATAAGAGATGAGTCTTGTTCTAAGTGTAAAACTAGACTAATTTTATTTTCGAAATTTTCTTCTATTTATACTTACAACTAGTTCTATACAAAATTAATTTTCATATGTACATAGATATTCTTAACCTAGTTCTTTATTTTCTTTATTCTACTTATGACCTACAATATATTACCCCACATGACGTAATACTCAAATGTCCACTTGACAAAATATACTTTCGGTTATATTTCCTCAAAGGCATTCCGAATGCTCAGTCAGTGTGATGCATATATAATTGCAGTCATAAACAAAAATCAATATTTAATTGTATTCGGCGCATAGCGACCGACTATGACCATGTGTAACATGATCAGTTCAATGCACGATGGTATCGCTTGGTGACGGCTGACCATTATCAACATAAACACATGTAGGTCGATATACGGCGAGTTCATAAATGTTTACATTTCATATTTCATTGTTATTGTTTATCTTTGTTTATTATTTTGTTTTGGTTTTGGGTGTTACACACAACACCAACAAGAAAGTGTTCCGAGTCGATATTGGCACCTCGGTACGTTCGTACCGTCATCAAGTTCGAGTAGTGGCGACGGTCTATCAACACGTGGTCAATTTGGTTACGAGTGACTCCATCAGGTGATACCCAGGAGGCTTTGTAGATATCATTACGCGGATACTTGGTACTCGCAACGACCATGTTTTTCGATGCTGCCAATTCTAGGACTCTAAGTCCATTGTCATTAGTGTTCTCATGCAAACTATGGGTGCCTGCGTAATGCCTGAATACCGGCTCCCGACCTATTTTTGCGTTCAAATCCCCAAGAATGATTTTAACATCATACCTTGGACAGGCATAGAGGGCCTTCTAGACTTGATCATAATTATGTCTCTTTTTCTTCGTCTGAGGACTCCTCCGTAGGTCCGTGAACGTTAATGAGGCTGATGTTCTTGAAATTGCCTCGCACGCGAAGGGTGCATAGCCTTTCGCTTATAGCGTTAGAGCCGATTACGGTAGACTTCATTTTTTCGCTGACCAAGAAGCCTACCCCGAGCACATGGTGTTTTGTATGACAGCTGTTATATAAGTCATATTCTCTCTTCAGTAACACACCATTCCCTGTCCATCTAATTTCTTGTAATGCTGTTATGTCAGCTTTATATTCTGACAGGGTATATCGGCTAGCTGCTGAGCAGCTCGAGCTCTATAGAGCGAACGTACGTTCCATAAGAAAATTCTTAAATCGTTTTCGTTGCGTGGGTTGTCGTCGTGAGATCAGTCCGTTTCCGAGGCTTGTTGTTGGTCTCGTAATTCTTTTAATTTTACCGAACAGGAAATCAAACTGTTGCCAACCTGTGGAATTAGCCTGATCATATTAGCCAAACTTTTTAGAGGATTGTTTCTAGCGGCCGCCGCGAAGAGGCTATGATCACACTTCCACCAGTCCCGAATAGTTACGGCACGTGCATGTTTTCGTATGCTACATGTTATTCCCCCTATTCGGCCTAAATTATTAACTGGAAATTATTAGCTATAGTCAAAATATAAAATATATACATATTCATATATATATATATGTATAGTATATATGTATATATATCTTGCACCAAAAAAAAAAATTAGAAAAAAAGGAGTTAAGAACATCAATATTCAAAAGATATTCTTGTGTTTAACAATTTCTAACACATTAATATTTAATTACATTTTTGTCGCAATGGACAGGTTCTTAAAAGGTACTAACATATACCTACATTAATTCTTACACATTAAATAACTCAAATCAAATAACTTCATTAGTTAGTAAATAATGCACTATGAGAACTTAGAGCAAAAATAAATAAAATAATTCAAACTGTTGTCATTAAAAATTGTTGAATGGTTAAAAAACGTGTGAAATTTCATATATATTTCAGTTTACTTCTTAAAAACCGATTTGTTGTGCAAACAGATTTATATTTGTATTTATTTATTTGTAAAAATTTATTAAAAATTAATGTTTTTGTTGATTTTTGAGTTAGACTTACCTCATTTTGCAACATCGAGCGTTTAAATAATATTCTAGAAAAGCCTGGCAGGAGCACGCCAGCAATGTTCAAAGAGACTAAGGCAATAGTGAAAGATCATTGTAAAATTTCGCGAATTCAACCGACGACAACGGTTTTTTTCCAATTTGTATGATAGGACTAAACACGATACATTGTAAAAAAAATGTTTCTATAATCTCTCTAGCGAGTATGACCAATAGGAAACTTTTCCCTAACCCTCAACAAAACAAAAACAAACATTTTTTGTTTTTTTCCTACACTAGGAAGAACAAATTGTCCTCAAAATAATAATCATCGTTATATCTGACGAAGGAGCTCTCAGGAGCCCATTACATGCGAACAAAAAAAAAATGTGACAGCCAGTACATCAGACTTATGTACTGTGCAAATTCAAATGAAACTCCACACATTTCTACACTCATCTGTCAGTCACAAACTCATCCCATGGTTTTTTCGTCAATCCTTTAAATTTCACGGGTATTGTTATAAGGGTTGAAGTGGAGTCAGAGTTTTACCATCAATGCCAGCATGCTATAGCTATCTTTTCTGCTTTTCAACCTGAAACCAGCCGAAAAAGGTAAAAAGGATATGTCACGCTCATTAAGCGAACCTCAGTAAGGGTTCTACTTTGCATACCTGCTTCAGTTAAAACAATGGTAGTGTAATTGGCTTATTGGTCAAATAGTCCTTTTAATTTTAAAACCGCATATCAATAATATTGAATGAAGGGTTGTAATGATAGATACTTTAGAATATTACGAAAATACTTCAATTATTATCCAAACCCACAATAATGCCATTTCAAAAAAAAAAACTAATTCCAATTTGCTGAATAACAGCTAATTGGGTGCTAGATTAAATTCAGCGGCGTCGGCGTTTAAATTTTATGTTGAACACTACCATTAATGTTCTTTTTTTCTCCTTCCGTTCTTTTGTTAAAAGATTCTTTATCCACCAACACCCCATTAGTGTTTTTTTTTTCTTATTTTGCGAATAAAAGCTTCAAGAATTCCACATATTCTGTCGTGGGATTTGGATGCGATAAAATTTTAATGGATGCAGCGTATGCACAGCACAACTCCACATTTATATAAATTGCCATTATTGAAAACATTAACCAAGTTTAGTTCTGAAAGACTTTCTGATAGAATAAACAATATTATTGTTCCAACAAATATTGTACCATACATATTTTTTTCCCTTAATTTTTATTTTTTTTCTTAATATTTATGAATTAATACAGTTATTACATACATTTGTACATATCATTTTATTGTATACATATATTATGTAATTAAATTCATTTTGTATAATAATTTTTTTTTTATGAAATTTTGCATTTCCCTCTGACTTGTTTTAGTAGTTAAGTACTAATTATAAGAATTTATATTCTTTTTGTACTAACACTTTTTTCTTTTAATAAAGAAATTTTTTTTTTAATTTTTCAAGGTACCTATTCTTTCTCGTCAAGAATTAAGTAGTCAGCTTTATCTTTTAAACGTAGATGAATGTAATTTAGTTCGCAGCAAAGATAATAAAATACTCGACTGGGTTGCATGTTTTTGCTTTTACTTTCTAATCATTGAAGTGAATGGCACTTTACCCTTTAAAAACTTTTTT
Source organism: Syrphus vitripennis (assembly GCA_958431115.1). NCBI lineage: Eukaryota > Metazoa > Arthropoda > Insecta > Diptera > Syrphidae > Syrphus > Syrphus vitripennis. The sequence goes on along the minus strand of OY288110.1, from coordinate 61,040,553 downwards.
AAGATTTGTACAGCGCTACCAACTTGAATCAATCACCACACCACCATAACTTTGATTTTATGATTCAGGACAGACTAGGGACAAGATTGTTCCGTATTTTGGTATTTAACCAAAACCGCTGAAAGTTGTATCAGAAACTTAATGCACTGTAAACAAACTGGCCCTAAGAAACATTGTAGGGATGTGCCCAACGCCGTTGTTGTGGCAGGTGCACAGAAGATGTTGAACAGTTTCCTCTTCTTCTTCGTAAATGCAGCTCCTGACACGCCCATTCGTATTGCATGTCCGGTATTACTCTGAGTCCATCTGAGGTTGGTTTTCTTTAAAGCATCCTGCTTTAGTATGAATTTGCATGTAGCGATAGGTATACCTATGTTGTTCGTTTCTGGTTGTAGAGGAGTGATTGTTCCTTGTTTGTCGAGTTCGTCCGCCCTACATTTGCCTGGAATGTCACTATGTCCCGGCACCCATATGAAGTGAATATCATACTGTTCAGACATCTCCCTAAGAGATGTTTGGCAGTCTAGGACCGTGATTGAGTTTGTAGTAACAGAGGCAAGAGATTTAATAGCCGCTTGGCTATCTGAGAAGATCCGAATAACCGTGTAGGTATTCACGTTTGCTCTGTGCCAAGAAAGAAATTCTTTAATCGCCAGATTTTCCGCTTGGAACACGCTACAATGGTCTGGTAGGCGGAAGAAAAGACTGAGATATAGTTTTTTCGATAATATGCCACTTCCTACACCTTCGTTAGTTTTTGAACCATCAGTGTAGAAGTGTAAAGATTCATTGTCCAGAATGCTCCGGTTCTCCCATGCAGTTCTGGATGGAAAAGAGGTCTGGAAATTAATTTCCAACACCAATTGAGGTGTGGTGTAGTCTAAGCGATCCGGAATGAATCCAAAATTATTAACATACTAGCTGTCTATTAATAATAGTGATCTTCAAAAAAAAAAGCATTATCGATGAATCTCTTCACTCCGAGCTTGAAAAAGCAACTGCAAAGTTAGCAACAAAAGACGATTTCGCAAAGCTGAACGCCGAAATAAAATTTCTACGAACACAAAATGAAGATTTATCCATGCAAGTTCGACAAATCGAGGCTAGGTGTCATGTTTTGGAAGAAGAATTGGAGATGCAGGGTCGATAGTTAAAAGGAAAAAACATCATTCTCACCATACCAAAAGATACTGTTGACCCACAGGTGAAAATACAATCTTTAACCCATCTTTTACGGCGAAACTCATCAGATATCAGAGACTACAAAATTATAAGAAAACTATAACTTTATAAAACTGAAACTAAACACAGGCTCTAACGAAAATGCCACAAAAATGCTACGCAACTCTTCAAAGCTTGAAGGCACAGGGGCCCGATATAACGATATTCGTTGAAATTCTATCGTTATCGATAAAATGCGATTACATAAAATGAAAATCGTTAATGTTTAACGATACTCGTTATTACTAACGACTGACATATCGTTCATAATTTCTTATAAAATAATTTGTGTCTGCGGTCTGCCGCTAATTTTTTTTTTTAAGTAAAATATAATCATAGTGAAATATAATAAAAGTGAAATATATCATAGTGAAAATTAACATTTTATGGTTAATATTTATTTTATAGGCCACCAAAACAATCAACACAATAAAAGCAATTGGATTTACTCATAGCTTTTATAAAACGCAACCTGGGTGTTGCGAAAAATTATTTGCCCAATAGCCAATCAAAACAAACAAAAACGTGAAGTAAGTTGCGCTTCAAAAAAATATTTTTTTATGTTTTCACTTGGCAACATCTTTCGTTTTACGTTTTTTTTATTGACTTTCGTTTCGTTTTACGTAATAGGGTCCCAGGTGCTTTTATACAACTGGATCTCACTAAACAATCACAACACAAACGTTGAATTCTTCTTGGCTACAGGAAAATAATCAAAACAAAAAAACCGATAGAACAAGTAATAATTAAAAACAACAGCTCTATCGTAGTTTCGGATAAATCATTTTATTTAAACAATAATAATACAATAAAATATAAAAACGAAGATGGAGAAAACCTCCTGTGTGAAATATTTGGACAACTCAATTTTGATTCTGTCAAACTAATAATCTCACCAAAACTTTACAAATACTAATACTATAGGTATAGTACAAAATTGAAATTATAATGCCGATTCATCATATCATATTATATCATATAATATTTCAGGGCTCAATAACAAACTTTTGTTTATATACTCTTTTTACTACATTAAAGATTTTGATATTTTTTTCCTCTTTGAAACACAATCGAAAATTTAAGTAAATTTATAAAATATGGTCATGATTTTAAATTAGTTGCGAATATGGCAGTTAAATCACATACAAAAGGTCGTGCAAGTAGTGGGACACTTTTAGGTATTAAAATAACATTACTTAAATTGTATACTTTTGAGGAAGTTGAAGATACTACGGTTGTTAACCTTCTGCATAGAAATTATATGTACATTGTACCCTTTAACAATATTATGCTGCATCTATCGATTGAAAGTGTCTTAATAATAGGTGACTTCAATGCAAGAACTACCAACCTAAAAGTTACTTCATTCCGCAACCCTTCAATAATTCATATCAGCAGAAACTATAAGGACAATGTAAAAACCAAAATGGAACAAATCTCTTTGAGATGTTACAGATGTACGTTTGCATAATCTTGAACGGTTGGGAGATACCGAAGGCCACTATACTTTTATAGGAGGTCAAGGTAAATCTGTAATTGATTATTGCGCTGTAAATAATGATTGGATATATGTCATTCAAAAATTTGAAGTTCAGAGTAAAATCTACTCAGACCACATGCCAATTATTGTAGAATTTTCATATCAAATAACGACAACTAAAAAAACCTCAAGCTTATTCCGCGGCTGAGTTGTAAACAAGAAAGAATTATTGGTATACCAAAACAAGCTGGATGCAAATCTATTGTTGATAATTGTTTTTGTATACACCAAAACATCCGTAGCTTACGTAAAAACTTTTCAACTTTTTTAGCTCACATTGAGTCACTTAGTAGTTTACCAATTATAATTTTTTTTTTTTTTTTTTTTTATAATTAGCGCGCACTCAAGGGGATTGTTATGTACCCTTTATATGTCAAAGACACAGTGCGAGCTTCAGGTAAGAAGGAGAGGATTTAAAAGGAGTTGTCGGTGCACATTAGTCTTAAATTTCGTCACATCACAATGAGAGGGAAAGACAGAGCGTGGAAGGGCATTCCACATTCGCGTAGTACGGCTAAAAAACGAATCCCTGTACTTAACAGTACGACCGAAATTGGGTTCAAGAGTGAACTGATGGGCATTCCTGGAGGCGCGAGTATTACGGTTGAATCGTTTAAGGGGAGGAATGCAACTGGCTATTTCAATAGAGCACTTACCGTAAAAGTAACGATAGAAGAGTGAGAGACAGGAAACGTTACGTCGGTGTTCGAGTGACGTAAAAGTATCGATGATGTTCCTGTCTCCAATCATTCTGAAGGCTCGTCTCTGTATACTGTCCAAGAGACTTAAGTAAGTTGCTGGAGCACCAGCCCAGAGATGGGAGTTATACTCGAGTTTTGGACGTACATAACTTTTATAGATAATAGCCAGATCAGAAGGGGAAAAGAATTTCTTGCATCTCCAAAGGAAACCTAAACATCTTGCGGCATTTTTGGCGACGCTAAGTATGTGATCATTCCACAAAAGATGGTTTGTGATACACATACCCAAAATCGCAAGCTGATTAGTTTCTTCGATGCAAGTGCCATTCATAGATAATGGCAGGGGGGGAATGTCTCGCTTTAACGACAGAAGGCAGCATTGGGTTTTCGAAGCATTAAATTCTACGCGATTTTTTAATCCCCATTGTACAATGCTGTCTAAGTCAGAATTTAATGTACTTATCATATTTAGCCGTTTCAATTCCACGTCCGAAGAGCAGGGATGTGAATCTGGAAACGAATATGAAAAGCTAAGAGTACTATCGTCAGCGAAACAATTTAATGGATTAGTAGTTGCAGACAGGAGATCATTTATGAAAATAAGAAAGAGGGTCGGAGACAAAACGGAACCCTGTGGCACACCAGCATTTATTTTGTAGGTTTCAGACTTGAATCCGTCTAATACTACTTGTATAGAGCGATTCGAAAGAAAGTTACTAATCCAACGAAGAAAGGTTTCATCGATACCAAAAGCACGCATTTTCGATAAAAGAGCAGGATGCCAAACTTTATCAAATGCTTTAGAAATATCAAGTGCAACAATCTTACTTTCTCCAAAACGATGTAAAGATTTGTTCCACTGTTCGGTGAGATAAATAGTTTTATCTGAGATTTGGGTTTTTGAAAATGAACTTAGTCTTTCTAATATACCAGGATATTCAGCTATTTATTAGCTGTTGTAATGAAACTTATGCATCAGGAGGTGTAGCGGTTTAGGTATATAAGTGAGGGTCTTCCATATAATTACTCTAAAGTCGATATTATTAGTGCTGATGCTGTAAAATTATCATTTTGCTATCAAGACGAGAACTATGAAATGTTGTGTATGTATAGATTGCATGGTTTTGGTAAAAATTTATTCATAGATGATTTAGGCAGAATTCTCAATGAAACGAAAACTAAAAATTTAATTTTAATTGGAGATATTAATATAGATGTTTTAAATAATTCAGATAAAGATTCAGAAAATTATTTATTTCTCATTGCGTCAAATGGTCTCAGGGGATATATAAATGAGCCAACCCGCGTAACTGAATCTTCTAGTACATGTATTGACCACATATTTGCTCGTTTTTGCAGAAACAATAAAATAAAATTCGGAGGAAGTGTCCTTGATCTCTTGATAACTGATCATAAAATGATCATTTTAATGAGTAAAGAACTAAAAACTAAATTAAAACGTACTATTAGAGCATCAAATAAAACAAGATATACCACCAATTACAAATTACTGAAGGATATTCTAAAATTCGAATTTTGGGATCAGGTTTACTCTGTAAATGACCCCTCCAATTCGCTTTCTATTTTTATTTCAATTTTACAAGAGCACATTAATTCTTGTTTAATACCTTTAAAAATTACAAGGAAAAATAAATTCTTTAAGCCTTGGATGAATCGTAGTCTCGTTAAACTAATAAAGAAAAAAAATAATGTCGGGTTGAAATACAAAAAACATCCAAGTAATTTAAGACTAAAAAATATTCTATTTCTTTGAGTAAAGCTGTAGGTACAAATGTTGAATTAGCTCGTGATACTTACTATTCTAACTTATTTGAAAGATCTAGTGGCAATGTTAAAGAAGAATGGAAAATAGTTAATAGCATTTTAGGTAGGTATAAGAAGTCTAACATTATAGAAACTTTAGTCGTTGATGGTGTCACCTTAACGGACTTGAACTGTATAACGAATAAATTTAACGAATATTTTACTAATATTTCTGAAAAACTGAAACCATCTATTAATTCTGTTGACTGTGTTTGTTTTAATCAGCTCAGACTGGAAACTGAATATTCACAATCAAATAGTTTTGCATTCAATCCTATTACATCCTTTGAAACTTACAAAATGATAAATTCTTTAAAAAATAAGAACTCTTGTACTTCAGATGGAATATCTAGCACACTTCTAAAAAAAGTTGCTCTATATGTGTCTGATGTATTGAGTTTTATTTTTAACTTAAGTGTTGTAAGGGGTAGTTTTCCAAAACAACTTAAGTCGGCTGAGGTTAAACCATTATATAAAAAAGGTGATAGAAAAAATATTTCAAATTACAGACCTATTTCACTTCTACCCACTGTTTCTAAGCTCTTTGAAAAACTTATGAAAAATAGAATCATATCCTTTTTAAATAAGAATGACTTTTTCAGTGAAAATCAATTTGGTTTCCGAGCAGGTAAGTCTACAGAAGATGCCATTCTAAGATTATGCAGTCAGCTTTACGGCAGCTTAGGCTTTTGACATGGTAGACCATGATATTCTGTTAAACAAATTTCATAAAGCAGGTTTCAGAGGAGTTATCTTTGAATGGCTTAAATCCTATCTTAAAGGTAGAGTCCAAACAGTCATCTTGAATGGTGTAAAAAGTTAAACTTGCTATTTGAAAAACGGAGTTCCTCAGGGATCTGTACTTGGTCCTCTTTTTTTCCTAGTTTACATCAACTCTCTTTTCAAGCTTAATTTGAACGGACTTTCGACTGCCTTCGCAGACGACATATCTTTTACCTACCAGTCATCTTCTGAATTTAACTGTGTAGTGCAAATTGAAGAAGATCTCCAAAGTTTAAGGACATGGTTTTCTGTTCACAAACTTATTTTAAGTGAAAAAACCAAGTTGATGACCTTCAAAACATCAGGTTACCAAACTTCGGACTATAATCTGTATTTTGACACCTCAAATTGTCAACAATTTAGTTTTCCTATTCATGATTGTGGTTTATCTAATTTCATTCCAAACAGTTTATGCTCCGATTCCTGCTTCAAAATTGAATCAGTACATAAGTTTAGATACTTGGGTAATGTAATAGACTCTAATCTTAACTGGAAGGATCATAATATATCTAATATAAAATCTAATTTAATGCTGGTTGCTCGCAAAATGTATCTCTTAAAACCATTTTGCTCTAAAAAAGACTAAACATTAATATATTATGGTCTTGCTCAAGCTAAACTGCAGTATGGTTTATCAAGTTGGGGAGGTGCATACGAAAGTACTTTTAAACCATTATTGATTGCACAAAAACATTTAATTCGTATAATTTGTAACAAGGATCGTTTCTCTGATAGTTGGCCTCTATACAAAGATTTAAGAATTCTGCCTATGAGACATCTTTACATTTTTAAAGTTTTAAAAGAATTTTACAAACAAAGTGGAAACATGCCTAGTAGAAACTCGATACTGTTCAATCTGCGTATAAACAATATGAATCTTGTTAATGAACCTATTGCACGCAAAGCTCATTTTTATACTGCCGTAGCACCTCGATGTTTTAATAAGCTACCTTTAAATATAAGAAATACTGTTAATTCCAAAACATTTTTAAAAATTGTAAAAGACTGGCTTTTCACAGTGGATGTTGTTTTTATTGAAAACTATTATTGTTAATGCAGAATTTATTTTTTTTCGCAATTATTTTTCTTATTTGCCAAATTTGTTTTATAATTAAAAAAATTAAAAAAAAAATATTACAATTATTTAAAAAAAAAAAAGTTATGAATTTAATACTAAACATATCTTTCAATTGTTACTTACATTATATTAAAAAATTATTATTATTATTATCATTATCACTTTTATATAATTATAATTATTATTTTGTAAACATTCAATTTTTGCTACTGATTGTTTTATTTATTCGGTTATTTAAATGGAATTGTTAAATTAGTCTTAAGCCTGAAGTGAAGCCTGAAGCCCGAATATTTCGACACTTTATAAGATGACCCAACGAATGATCAAACAGACCAAATCATATCTTGTATTAGAAACTCCAAATCAAAATCTCAGTCAAATGTATCTAAAACTTACAAAAAAAATGGTTTGACAAAGAGTGTATGAAAGCGCGAAAAAAGTCCTTCACCCTTAAATGCACTCCGGATCTCCAACTGGCAAAACATAAAAAAAATGGTACAACGAAACAAATAATCATTACGAAAACATATATATTGAAAAGAAAACAAAATTGGAAAAACACCAGGCTTATATACTTGATCAAACAAGAAATTTAAAGGAGTTTTATAAGATGACGAAAGAAATAAATGGATCCAACATTGTAATTGGGTCAGGAGTATGTGCTAACGATCTTTCAAACCACTTAAAAAATATTTTACAAAGCAAAACAGACCTTAAATTCTCGCAGGCTCAGCTTTTTCCACTGACGAGTTACTTGATTGCGAAATCTCCCTTGCTGAAGTACAGGCTGTTATAAATGAAAAAGCTCCAGGAGAAGATGGGATACCGTATGAATATTTCAAGAATGCCACACCCACATTTATTTGCAAACTCACTTCCCTTTTCAATAAAGTTTTTTCGAATGAAGATATTCCTGCATCATTTAAAAAGTACGTTATATTCCCTATTCACAACAAAGGAGACACTAATAATGTGGACAATTACAGAGGCAAATCGTTTATGAATGTTATCTCAAAACTGTTTTGTGGAATCCTTGTCAACAGACTGGAGGCCTGGGTGGAAAACAAAAATGTATTAACACAATTCCAAGCTGATTTCAGAAAAAAATTCTCAACCATTGATCATATTTTCCAAGCAAGAAACAAAAAAGTCCATACCTTTTTCGTTGACTTAAAGTATGCCTTTGATCTTGTCAATTGAAATGTACTTTTCTACAAACTCTCGTAACTAGGCGTATCTTCAAAGTTCATTCGTATTGTAAAAGAAATGTACTCTGAATCAATAGCAGCTGTCTGGGATGGATCAGAGTACTCAGATTGGTTTGCAACGGACACAGGTGTTAAACAAGGATGCCTTTTAAGTGCTCTGCTGTTTGCTCTTTTATTAACGATATAGAAACTTACTTACCAGGAGTTATCCGGATTGCTGATTTGACTATTAATGTCCTTCTATGTGCTGATGACCTGGTGATTCTCTCAGAGTCCTCAGAAAATCTCCAGCTGATGATCAATTGCCTAGCAGACTATTGCATCAAATGGGGACTTGTTATAAACTCTGACAAGTCAAAAATAATGGTGTTCTCAAGTTCTGCCAGGAGCCAAAATAGATATAACTGGCATTACAATAGAAATCATTTAGAGTTAACTAACGAATACATACAAGTAGGTATCTAGGAGTCAATCTCAACAAAACAATGGATTTTGAGGATCATGTAACCAATAAAGCTAAAACATCACAAAGTCTGTTACATCTATCATGAAGAAACATCTCCTCAAACCAAATGATAGTTGTATCAGCAAAATATAAGATATTTGATACTGTTGTTAGGAGTTCATTCTGCTACGCTTCCCAAGTATGGGAATCAAAGAATACGAAGCGATAGAAAAATTCCACAGTTGTTTTTTAAAGAAGCTTCTTAATTTACCCCTGAATACTTCGAATTATGCTTTGTATCTGGAAACAGGACTCGCTAAAAATTTTACCTGTACTCTTAAGACACAAGCTGATTATATTATCAGGATTTTGTCTCATCAGAATAACAGACTCACTAAAAGAAAGGCAATTTATGAGCTTAGAAACGAGGACTGGTGGCTGTCGAAACGGAGAGATTTAGGAAACACTTGTGGTGAAGTGGTTGCTGTTCAAGTGTAAATCTTCTATCATTACATCTCTGTTTTAAATCTAGTACTTTACATATTAATTTGTTTTCTAAAAGATGTCGCTTCATATTATGATAACTTTTAAGCGGAACTGATTGTAGGTACTTATTATTGTAAAATGGCTTCTTCCTTCTTGAATAAAATCTCATAGAGGTAAGACGTGCCTTTCAACTCAAAAAAAAAAGGAATTTTTACTTTGGCAAAGGAACTTCTCTTTTCATATCTTTGGCGAATCAAATTAAAGAACCAGCGAGTGAATGCCTTCACATCCCAACAGTTGCACTGAATCAGTATAATATGGGCCAAGTAAAACACCAGCTCTACAAAATAATCCAAACACGCGAAAACTCTGAACGCGATGCATTAACAGAAGAGGCTCGCAAATCAGAGAGCAGATTTTACTCTCATTTTTACTCTCAACTTAATCTAAACTTAATGGAATCGAACTACTTCAATGATTCCCTAAACTACAAAAAATATCTTTAATATTCAAAACAAGATGTGAAGTCCTATGTCTAAACGGATCCTCGTATAACGGCAGTTTTAACCAGTTTTGTACGTTATGATTTGAAAGCCAAAGAAGATTGCTTGCCTTGATTAGTGTATGTATATGAATATTTTTTGGAAAGAAAAGTTTGACGATGGAAGAAACAATCTCGGTTCTTTATTTTACCGATTGGAAAACACTCTATTCCTTTTTAAAAGCTTCTATGCTAAATGTTCATCTGTACCAAAAACATATAAGTATGTATGTACATAATTTGCTTACCGAGCTGACGGCAATGCCATAGCTATATTATTCATGAAAAAAATAATGTAATTAATGTATAAAACAAAACGATGAAATAAATAACATCTTTAAAAATAAAATAATAATACTAACTGACCTTTGGACTTTGATAAGCTTGCTTAAGTTTGTCTTTATGTGCAGTGCGGTCCACCATACTATCACTCCGTATGTAAGTATTGGTCTTATGGCCGAGGTGTACAGCTAGTGTGCAATGTTAGGAGTGAAACCCCATTTGCCACCAATGTGGCCTTTTTGCATGAAAAGAGTGCCACATTGACTTTTTTGACTCTCGTCGATATTGAGCCTCCACGTCAGTTTTTTCAATCAAAAATGAGCCTTCGTGTTACATCGGGGTTTGAATTCTGGAATCTTGTATTTTCTCGTGAAGAGGACAAGTTCTGTTTTGTGGGGATTAATATCCAATCCACATCCATTAGCCCAGTGAATTAGCTTGTTTATAGCTGTTTGTAGCAGTTTTGCGGGGGTCTTTGAGTGAGGGTACTTGCCTGATACGGCAATTGCCACATCATCGGCATAGACTATAACATTAAAACCTTCCCCCTCTAGGGCTATTAGCAGTTCATTGACTACCAAGTTCCATAGGAGAGGTGATAAGACCCCGCCCCCTGACTAATAAATAAATCACCCTGAATAAGCATTCAATTGAAACAAGATGCTAGACCTTCTGTAGTTTGTCGCTGAGAAGATAATATTATGTAGATTGCGACAAAGTGCTCAACAACATTTTTTTCACGTTTCGCCCTCTATCTGTTTAGGTATGAACTATAGAGATACGGACCTTAAACACGACATGTAGAATATTTCAGACAGCAAATTTGTTCTTGCATGTTCTTTTTTTCATCTTAGACCATTTGGTTCTGAAATGTGTTACCATACCAATGCATACTTTATTGTTTTCAAAAATGACAGCGAGTTCGTTTTCTGTTTGCTTAAGGTACTGCAGTAATCTTCTAATCCAAATGGCTTCAGATGTAGCTGCACTTAGAGCCATATACTCTGCTTCACTTGAACAAGTTGCAACAGTAGTTTGATTCTTGCTAGACCATGATAAGGTGCATGTTATGTCGCCGGCAACAGCGTACCAAAGCAAAAAATGATCATTACTTATTTCAAAAGTAATTTTTTTCTTTTTGGTTCCTTTTGGAACCAGCGTTGCTGAAGTTCATCAAAGTGTAACACATTTTTAAGACGTAACAAAAGCGAAAAAAGCGAGAACTCAATTTTTAATTTTTAATAAAATTTAAAAAACATAAGTTTTCTTCGTCAGAGTTTTTAAAGTCAGTACATAACTGACATTAAATAATAAATTAATAAATTATTATAAGTAAGACACATTTTAAGTTTTACATAAACCATGTTTATATGCTGGATCCAGAGATCGAGTTCGAATTTGAAGTGAAAGATAGTATCTAAGAATTAGACTAAACTGTAATTGAACTTTTTTCTCCAAATTTTTTTTTTACTTTACATATATCATTTTTTTTATCAGTGTGAATTGCACTTAAACTACACTTCTACCTACATATTTGTACACCTGCGTCTTAAATTGAGTTGAAATCCCCTTCATTCGACTCGATACATACTTATACATCATATGCATCAAGCTTCCAAGTAACTCAAATGTATTGCCTGTTTTCTGAAATTGTAGCACTTTTTCCATTAGTTTTCTTGTTGGTTCCTGTGCCAAATTCTTCCATGTCCCCTGATTTGTTCCGATCTGAAATAAAATTTTCAACTTTTTGTTCTATCTTTGATTAAAGATAGCAATAAATCAATTTCGAAAATAAAGTTTGGAAAATGGTTGCAAGCGCTGACGCTGAGATATTAAATAATGCTTTAGATTTCAAGGAGCAATAAAATGCAAAGTCCAGCTTGTTCGAAATCTTTCTTGCATTCTTATTGCAATCTTTTGCGTTCTTTTAAATTTTGCATACTTTTCGAATTCAAAAGAACTCAAAGAGTAGAAAAAATTAAAAGAATTCAAAGCAAAAATACAAAAAAAAAATCAAAAATTCAAAAAAAAAATTCAATATTTAAAAGAATGCAAAGAATGTTTAAAGTCCCAAAAGATTGCAATCAGTTGATAACAATCTTTTTAAGGTAAAATAAATGGCGATTGGAATCTTTCCAAGGTAAAAGGATGCTGATTTAATAGTTTGAAGTCGCAGTCATAAAAAAAGGTTTAAATGCAATCTTTTAATTGAAAACCCTAAAGATTGCAATGTTTTCCAACATATTTCGTTTACGCAACAAAACACCCAAAACGATCATTTATACCTACCAATTATTTAATGAAAGAAAATTATCCGTCTATAAAAGAATGGAATAAGGATATAGTTGTGCTAGGTAATAGCCTTTTCACACCAAACTCAAAACGCGGTTTTCAGCTAAAAGTTTTCGAAAACACGAAATGCGTTCACACTGCATATTACGTGTTTTCGTTTGTCATTTCAATTTTTTGACAACACTACTGTCAAATTTTGTATTGAAAAATTAAAAACTTATTTGTGTTCACATATTTGCAGCAATAAATGAATGCTAAACAAATTAAACTAATTTATATACATAAAAAGAAAATTGAAAAAAACATGAATATTTTGTTAAACTTCTTTTTCTTATCTGAAAACTCTTACATGAGAATCAGAAGAAAGAAATTACTTACCACAAAAAGTTTATCAACAAAACAAATTAAAAACTCAAATAATATGACAGTCAGCTGTTTTTAATTCCTTTTGAAAGCATTCCATCAATTTCTTTCTTGTCGATTTTTGGGCGCTGAACATTCCATAGGTGTATCCTTTCCATCAATGGAAGACGATGCATCCAGATCTTCCTCGATCACCGCTCAGTCTTCTACACTGGTCGATGGTTTTTCCGACATGGAGACCGAAGACCTAGATAGCATTGCTCTTCTGAGTGACGAAGAGGAGCAAAACACTGTGGTGGAGGTTGATCTGCCTGATTGTAGCAAAAATGCTGCAGTTAGTCCAGATTAATCTCCAGCACTCCATCAAGGCTTCGGCCTCCCTTCTTCTCCGCTTAGCCAATAAAGGGGAAGATATAGTCCTTATACAGGAGCCCTGGATCGTGAAATCCATGGTCCGAGGCTTAAGGACTCCTGGCTACTACACACTGTATGCAACTGATAAAGGTGAACCTAGGTCTTGCATCTTAGTGAAAAGTATCATTAATGTAAATTTACTCCCTAATTTCAGTGATAGAGATATAACGACAGCTAGGCTGGAGACAGCCAAAGGAAACTATTGGCTAGTGTCGGCATATCTCGGCCACGACCACCTTGGCCCTCTGCCCGGTAACACACTGGAAAGAGTAATCGCTGAAGCAGCACGGCAGAAAATCAGCCTCATCATTGGCAGTGACGCTAACGCACATCATACAGTGTGGGGTAGCACTGACATCAACAACAGAGGTGAGTCTCTTTTTGATTATATCTTAAACACTAACCTTATAGTAAGTAACGTAGGAAATGAACCAACATTCGTTACTAAAAATCGACAAGAGGTCCTAGATATAACCCTTGTCTCTGATAACATTCAAAACTTAATTATGAATTGGAAAGTATCAAATGAACACTCTTTTTCTGATCATAGATACATCCAATTCAGTATAAATGATGAAGCCCCCAAGCCGCTAAAGTTTCGTAATTATAGGAAAACTGATTGGGCTAAATATAGGAATTCTCTTGAAAGTTTTATCAAACCCGAACTCTTTATTCCTCCAACCAGCACTAATGAACTTGACGATAAAGTCTCAGTCTTCACTTCAGCCTTGAATAGATCAATGGAAATCTCCTGTCCACTCATACAAGTAAGGGGCAAGAGGAAACCACATTGGTGGGTCTCAGGGCTGGAGACGCTCAGGAAAGATTGTAGGAAAATCTTCAATCGTGCAAAAAGCACTAGGGAGTCCTCAGACTGGAACTTATATAAAGAGTCCCTAAAAACATATAAGAAAGAACTGAGGAAATGCAAAAGATCCTCTTGGAGATCCTTCTGTAGCAATATAGAGGAAACCTCAGAAGTATCTAGATTGAGGAAAATCCTCTCAACAAATCCTAGTATGCCAAGTTGCCTGAAGAGCTCCGACGGCTCATGGACTAATTCGTGCGAAGAATCGCTCAACTTGCTATTGGATACTCATTTCCCCGATAGCTCTCAAACAGTTAATACTTTGAACCAATTAAGGTCAAGTAACAAATTAACTTTCCCGGAAGGTCTGATCACTAAGGAAAAATTACACTGGGCTCTCAACAGCTTCAAACCATATAAATCCGCGGGGCCAGATGGAGTCATACCAGCTGAACTCCAGACTGTAGAAGACATCATCTTGCCAATCCTTGTGGTAATTTTCAATAGTTGTCTTAATCTGGTCCATATACCGCTGATGTGGAGAGAAGTTAAAGTTGTATTTATACCCAAAGCGGGGAAATGTTCCCACGTCAATCCTAAGGATCTCAGACCCATAAGCCTATCGTCATTCCTTCTCAAAACCTTTGAACGTTTGATTGATATACATTTACGCGCACACATAGATACGAGACCTTTGTCTCCATCTCAGCATGCGTACTGCAAAGGGAAATCGGTAGAGACAGCTCTACACACTTTAGTTCGTACTATCGAACATTCCCTTCAATACAAGGAGTACACTATGGTTGCTTTTCTCGATATAGAAGGAGCATTTAATAATGTCGACGCATCTGCAATCGCAGCGGCACTGTCATCTCTGGATGTGGAGAGTTCGCTCCGGGAATTGATTAATCAGATGCTCACTAGCAGGATTATAAATTCAAAACTGGGCGAATTCTCTACAAGAAGATCTGTCAGCAGAGGCACGCCGCAAGGAGGGGTTCTTTCCCCCCTTCTATGGAACTTGGTAGTGAACGAACTACTAGTTTCTTTAGAGGCAGAATGCTACAAGGTGATTGCTTATGCGGACGATGTTGCTATTGCAGTCTCAGGAAAGCACCCAAACACCTTAAGAGATCTCTTACAAAATGCTCTAAATATTGTTATATAAGAAAGTTCCTTTTTATTTACTTCACGCTTTCTTTTTACTTAACAAATAATAAGCGTGAACTTATAAAGCTCTCCAATTTCCTTGACTTTCGCTCAGATTTGATCTTCTACAGAAGATCAAGCAAGAGACATATTATGTACATCACATTTAAGCTTTTCCTAGTTTCAGTGCTAGCCAGCCATCGTTTGTGTTAAGATCAAAAGAAGACTTATGATTAAGACTAATATCAACAAAATTAATAAAGCGATTTAAGAAACAGTGAGATTGTACTTTTATTTAAACAGTTAAGAAGTCTTGAGATAAAGACTTATCTGGCGCAGTCGGAAACAAACTATTATTTAATTTTTTTTTGAGAATTGTGTCTAAATAAAATTATTAAAGCAAAGTGTGTTCAAACCTTATAAAAAAAAATATTACTACTTAAAAAGCTAAAGTAAAGATTCGTTGTGCAAAAGAGTTTTTCAAAACCTTTCAGTGTTTTCAGTCTTAACTTAATTAATAATAATATTAAAACAAAAAGACAAATTAAGAAAACGGAAAGCACGCGTTTCAATTTAGAAAAAGTACAGGTAAAAAAAAAAAAATATAAGTAAAAATAAAACATACTATAAAGCCATAAAACGACAAATTCAAGTTCTTAAATACCTAAGTGAAAAAAAACGATAGCTCTTTAAAAGAGCAAGGTAACGCTTCCCAAAAAAAAACTGTTCTTTAAAATAAAAAATCAATAAGCTAATCTCATAGACAGTTTACTTTAATATTATACGATCGCTAAATAAAAAGCTCTTCAGCAAAAATTTTTTTTTAAAATAAATCGTATATCAGAACATAGCTTATACGACCAGCAAACTCTTGATAGAAGGCATATACGACCGCTTAATAAAAAGCTCTTCATCTTAGAAAATTAAATCGGACATCAAAACATCGCCTTCACTAGCAAAGAAAATTTCTAGTGATAACTGAACCTACGATTAAAAGCAAAGAAGTATTTTTGGACAACAAGAGACCAGACCACGCCACCATGGAGGTAATTGATCCAGTTGATAGATTTAAGATTGTCCTCGAATTAATAAATAAAATACCAGAATTTAATGGCGATAGCAATAGTCTTATTAATTTTTTGGATAGGATTGATTCATTAACAACTGTTATATCCAGCTTTGATCAGGGTGTACAAGATCTCTTTATTGGTTTTATTAAAGACAAGGTTGTAGGAAACGCGAGAACGGAACTTCAAAAGCATGGTAGGTTGAGAACATGGACTGAAATTAGAGACGTTTTAAAAAATAGATACGGAGAAAAACTTTCTATTAACAAATTAATTGATAAAATAAGAACAGCTAGGGTGGAAAAAACCATTGAAGATTATTACAATTTAATAACACTTCTTTTGAGTAGAATTAATAATTCTTTTTTAATGGAAAATAATTACCAAAATGATCAACCAATGATTGATTCAAATAATCGAATCGCTTTAGATGCTTTTAAAGAAAATCTACCAGAGCCAACAAAATCCATTATCTTAAGTCGTAACCCACAGTCTTTAATTGCTGCTTATAAAATCATTGTAGAAATCGGCCACCAGCTTCATGGACCGAATTCGAATTCATATTTTTCTAGCCGTAGTTTTTCATCAAATTCTTATAACCAAGGGACAAGTGGTCATTCCACTAGAGATAATACTAGAAATAATCAAGCAGAGCCAAGAACTAATTATTCCTCAAATAGTCAACTTAATGACAGAAACTTCCAACAAAACAATAACCGAAACCCTTCATTCCGTCGTTATAATAATACGCAGAATAACAGTTATCGTCAAAGTGGCCAAACACGACAAAACAATAATTCTACAAATAGTAATCAATCACAGCAAACAACTAACAGCAACAGACAAAGCAATACGAATAATACAAATAACTCTGAATCCATGGACATAACAACTAATGAACAAATTTCTGAATCCCAGGAATGCAATTGCACTTGTAACTGTCAAAATTTTTCCAGGCGCGAACAAAACAACTACCTTATATAGTTGTTAAGGCAAAAACTTAAAATTTAAAATTTATAATTGATTGTGGTGCTGAATACAGCATCATAAACAATCAAATTTGTGACCCAAAGTGGAAAATTTGTACACCAAATCGAACTCTTAAAGTACTAAACCGTCAAATCAACACCAACGTTGAATATAGATTCCCTTTATTTTCTGAATTTAATCAAGCAAATTATTTCGTTGAGTTTATCGAATACCCATTCCATGAATCCTTCGATGGTCTAATAGGTAACAATATTTTAATAAAACTTAATACTGTAATCGATTTCAAAAACAGACTTCTCAGAACGGATAACGCAGTTCTCCCAATGTTTTTAAACGAATATGAGGAAAAAATTAGAAATCTTTGCGAAGACAAACAATGTTTACAAATTTTTAATATAACAACTTTCGAAAATCAAATCCCAGATGAGGTTTTTGCGAACCATTTAAATAACAACGATCTTTCAAAACTCAAATCACTTCTTTATTCTTTTAAATCTATTTTTTATAAGGACGGTGATATGCTTACATTCACTAGTAAAATAAGGCACAAAATAAACACCAAAAATTATATTCCAATATACAGTAAACTGTATAGATACCCAGAAATACACTGTAAAGAAGTAGATAAACAAATAGATGACATGTTACGACAAAAAATTATTACACCTAGCAATAGTCCCTATAATTCTCCTATTTGGGTTGTACCGAAAAAAGATGATAACGACGGCAAAAAGCAGTGGAGAATTGTAGTGGACTATAGGAAGTTGAACGAACAAACCATCGAGGACAGATTTCCTATGCCCAACATCGATGATTTGTTCGACAAACTTGGAAAGTGTAATTACTTTTCAACAATTGATTTGGTGAAAGGATTTCACCAAATCGAAGTTGATCCTAAAGACACGGCAAAAACTGCTTTTTCAACAAAAAACGGACATTATGAGTTTTTGAGAATGCCTTTTGGGTTGAGAAATTCCCCAGCGACATTCCAAAGACTGATGAATGATGTCCTAAAAGACTTTATAAACAAAATATGCGTAGTTTATTTAGATGACATTTTGATTTTTTCTACTAGCTTTCAAGAACATTTAGACTCGTTAAATAAAATTTTTAAAAAATTAAAGGAATGTAATCTAAAACTACAAATAAAAAAATGTAGATTTGCCGACATATCTACAAATTATTTAGGTCACAAAATAGTTAACAATGGCATAAAACCAGATGAAGCAAAAGTTAAATCCATAAATGAAATGCAAATACCATCCACGGTAAAAGGCATAAAACAGTTTTTAGGAATAACCGGATACTATCGGAAATTCATTAAAGATTATGCGAAGGTGGCTCACCCAATGATAAGGTATTTAAAAAAATCTGAAAAACTTAATGTCGCTGATCTCCAATATATAAAAGCATTTGAAACATTAAAAACCTTGTTGATATCTGAACCTATCCTCAGAAGCCCAGATTTTGCGAAAGCTTTCATTTTGACCACAGATGCATCTAACTATGCACTTGGTGCCGTTTTAAGCCAAAATGGTCATCCGATCTCATACGCTTCCCGAACACTAAACAAGCATGAATTAAAATACTCAACAATTGAGAAAGAGCTTCTCGCTGTCGTTTGGGGAGTAAAATATTTTAGAACATATTTGTATGGTAGGAGGTTTAAAGTATGTACAGACCATAAGCCACTTGTCTGGTTAAATGGGATAAAAGAACCGAATTTAAAACTCCAACGCTGGAAGATTATTTTAAACGAATACGATTTTGAGGTAGAATATTTAAAAGGGAAAGAAAACTGTGTCGCTGATGGTCTTAGCAGATATATTGAAAAGGGCAACGAAAAACACGAGGATTTGGACGATTCAACTTCCATAGCAAACATTTTCAATAATGAAATCTCTTGTGAAGGAAACGATGAAGTGACCTTATCACCAAACTTAAACATAAGGAACAAAAACGATGAAGTTTTGTCCACAGATGCAACTATCCACAGCGCTATGGAAGACGAAACGAGACATATCTATATAACCGAAAGGCCAGTCAATCTTTATAAGAACCAAATCCATTTATCTTATGGTAAAAAAGATAAAATTGTTATGAAAATCGTTCATAAGAAAGTACAAAATCATGTCCAGGTAACAAAAGATTGCACTAACTTGTTAAAATTCATGAAGCAATTATTAATAAATAAAGGAATAATTTGTGTTTTTTGCGAAGATGTTAAACTTTTCCTTGAATTCCAAAGTCTGTACGTTAAAAACTTTTCTATGAACCAAAATCTGAAATTATTAAAATCAAGCTTATTACTTACTGACGTTACAGATAAGAATGAAATTTTAACAATAATTAAAAATGAACATCTTAGCAAAAATCATAGGGGGGTGAATGAAATGTTTTTTGAATTAAAAAAATATTACTATTGGCCCAAAATGCAAATCGAAATTCAAAAATTTGTTAACAATTGCGATGTTTGTAATATAGCCAAACATGATCGTCGACCACCCAAAATTCAAATGAAAATTACAGAGACAGCTCAATTCTTCAATGATATCGTTCACATTGATATCTGGTTTCCAGAAAGAAATAAAATGTATCTTACTAGCATCGATAAGTTCTCCAAGTACGCAACCATACATAAGTTAGAAGATAGAAACTGGTTAGCGATTTTAAGCGCAGTCAAAGAACCTATAAGATATTTAGGCAAACCTCAAAAAATCGTCTCAGATGGGGACACTTGTATTCTGCATACAGCCGTGGAACAATTTTTAAAAGAAAACAAGATAAACTTCCATAGAGTAACAGCCTCATTAAAAACAGGTAATTCTGATGTCGAACGATTGCACGGTACCCTAAACGAGCATTTAAGGATACGAAATGCAGACAAGGACGACTCGGACTTAGACGAAAAATTGTTCAACGTAATTGTTATTTACAATAACACATTACACTCCACTACAAAAATTAAGCCAATAGATATTCTAAGCAACAATCTTTCTCGAGACGACATCCGAAACCTTGTAAAAAAATATCAGCAAGATAAAGAGAACCGAGTTCTAAATTATAACAAAAGTGCAGACTCAAATCCCAATCTTTGTCCCAATGTAGTAAAAAACAGAACTGTTTATAAAACGAAACCAAAATATAAAAGATTGACTTCTTTTACAAAGGATAGGAACTATGTTACTGACAAATCCACGAAAAGAAACACCAAGTATTATACAAAACAATTAAAACGAAAGTATAAATATCAGCATCCATGATTCGACATATGTAAATGAAACATAAAAATATAAAAAAAAATCTCACTCACTGTTTTAATTTGTTGATCATTTTCGTTCTTAATCCGATTTATAATAAATCCCTTTCTATTACTAGTTTATTTTATTTTTTTTTCTATGAATGTTTTCAATTTCAAATTAGACAATATTCTAAATAAAAAAAGATTTCAGTATCCGAATATTATTTGGGAAAATTAAATTACAAATTAAACACAACGTTTTGTTCTCAATGCTTCCGTTTTTGTTGCTTCCGTTTCTTTCATTCCTTCTTAAATTTGACATTTACCATTTACGTTCCTTATTTGACGTTTTGATTTATTCACAATAAGCTTGTTCAAATAGCTAAACAAAGGCAAGAAATATAAGGGTATGTGAGTTGTCGATAACGTAGGGCGTATGATGTTATTGAATAGAGATGTCTTGCCTACTTTGATCAAAGATTGCTTTATTTGTCATTTTCAATCCAGATATATAAACTAAATAGTTTTATGAGAATTATTATGTAAACAGTAGAATTATTTTTGTTATTATTGCAGAATCACACCCCCAAATCATTAAAAAAAAAAAAAAAAAAAAAAAACAACACAAAAGCACTGTAAATTATTATGCATAAATTAAAATGTACCTAAGAGAAATACATATGGGTTTAAAAAAAAAATGTGTGCAAAAAAAAAAAATATATTAGGTACATATTTATTATTGTTTTGCGAAGTTTCAAGACTGTATTATATTGTAAAAATGAATAAATAATTTGTATAAATTAAAAATATTTAAGTTTAAAAAAAAAAAAAATTTTATTTAATCTACTTGGTCTAAATAAATTTAAGAACCAATATCTAGTATTATTTCTTAGTATAGCTTCTTATTATATAAATTGTATAAATAAAGTATTAAAAAAAAATTGTTAAGTTTTGAAACTGGGAAAGGTTTAAAATGCTAATTTACAGAAATTTAATCAGAAAATATTATTTGACTTATATCTTTTTGGAGACCAAAAAACTTAAAGGATGGAGGTGTTATATAAGAAAGTTCCTTTTTATTTACTTCACGCTTTCTTTTTACTTAACAAATAATAAGCGTGAACTTATAAAGCTCTCCAATTTCCTTGACTTTCGCTCAGATTTGATCTTCTACAGAAGATCAAGCAAGAGACATATTATGTACATCACATTTAAGCTTTTCCTAGTTTCAGTGCTAGCCAGCCATCGTTTGTGTTAAGATCAAAAGAAGACTTATGATTAAGACTAATATCAAACAAAATTAATAAAGCGATTTAAGAAACTGTGAGATTGTACTTTTATTTAAACAGTTAAGAAGTCTTGAGATAAAGACTTATCTATATGCTAATAAGATGGGCAGATCAGTGTGGATTGGGGGTCAACCCCCAAAAAACAGATCTTGTCCTCTTCACCAGGAAATATAAAATTCCGTACATTGACCCTCCGTCTATTAAAGGCATACCACTTATTTTTACTGACCAAGCCAAATATTTGGGCCTAATTTTGGACAAGAAGCTAAGCTGGAAACCTAATGTTCAAGAAAGAGTTAAAAAAGCCACAGTGGCACTCTTCTCGTGCAAAAAAGCCATAGGTAATAAATGGGGTTTTCAACCTCGCATCGCGCATTGGCTATATATTTCGGTTATTAGACCGATTCTCACATATGGTGTGTCTGTTTGGTGGACGGCTTTGGACAAAGCCATAAATCGTGACATTTTAAGTAACGTCCAGCGAACAGCAGGTTTGTGCATTAGTGGATCACTCCGCACAACTCCCTCCGCTGCACTTGAAGTGTTACTCCATCTGACACCCTTAGATATATTCTGTAAACACACAGCTGCGAGTACTGCCATCCGTCTCAAAGCTTCCTCACAGTGGATCAACAATGAAATTGGCCACTCGATTATTCCGAACTTACTAGGAACAATTCCCAGGTACATCGATTACTCCATTCCGCGATTTCAGTTTGACAAAAATTTTCAAGTTTCAATACCCTCTAGATCAGTCTGGGAGGATTTTTCATTCCTTGAGGATAATTGTGTCCACTTTTATACCGATGGATCAAAAACTGAGGACGGGGTGGGATGTGGGGTGTACTCTGACAAGCTTAAACTAAGCCTATCCTTCCGTCTTCCTAATCATTGTAGCGTGTTCCAGGCGGAAATTCTAGCGATAAAAGAAGTTCTATCTTGGCTTAAGGAAAACGTGATATCAACCACTGATATCCGTATTTTCTCTGATAGCCAAGCTGCCATTAAATCTCTTGACTCTGTCTCCTGTAACTCACTGACAGCCCTCAACTGCCGATCATCTCTCACGGAGATGGCGCAGCAGTTTAACATTCACCTATGTTGGGTGCCGGGCCACAGGAATATTAATGGCAATTGCAAGGCTGATGAACTCGCTAGAAATGGAACCATCTTACCAATCGCACCATGTAATGCAAATATTGGTATACCTCTCGCTACATGTAAACTCATGCTGGTGCAAGATGCCATTAGGTTAACTAATCTAAGGTGGAACACCATCACTACATGTGTGGCGACAAAGCAGATCTGGCCATTATTAAATCTGAGTCGATCTAAATGCTTGTTGTCACTAAATAGATCGCATATTAGCTCCGTAATTGGTGTCATCACAGGACACTGTCTAATTGGGAGACACGCCGCAAGGCTGGGTGTTTTCTCCAATGACTTTTGCAGAAGCTGCATGGATGAGGAGGAGGAAGAAACAACTACTCATCTTCTCTGTACATGCCCTGCTCTGTCCCAGAGACGTAGGGTTCATTTGGGAGAATACTTCTTCAACGACCTCAGCGATCTTGCTAACAAAGACATTAACAATCTCTCACGCTTCATAAGAAGCTCCAAATGGTTCAACGAGTAGGGAGGAAAATCTCTAGATTCTTGTGGTATCACAACGGGCCAATCCTGGCCTAAGTGTGTTGGTTTTTCACACTGACAGCGACGTCAACCTAACCTAACCTAAACAAATTAAAAACTCAAATAATATGACAGTCAGCTGTTTTTAATTCCTTTTGAAAGCATTCCATCAATTTCTTTCTTGTCGATTTTTGGGCGCTGAACATTCCATAGGTGTGTTTGATTTAGTTCATCTATGAGTTTCCACAAGTTTTCGACCGGTTTTATATAAAACTTGTAGCTTATGAAAACCTGAAGCTACAAAAAATGTATGCGAAAACTTGTGTTTTCGATTAGGTTTTCATCGAAAACCGATGTTTTGGCGAAAACCGTGTTTTCGGCTTGGTGTGAATACCGTATAAGAATAAAGTGGCTGTTGGTTTAAAAATCGAACACACACAGAAAAAAATCCGATGTGATACCACATGGATCAGTTGATCAACCTCACTCGTTGAACCAGTTAGAGATTTGAATGAAGCGTAGGAGACAATTGATGTCGGAGTTTGCTAGATCGCTGGGATCATTGAAGTAGAAGGCACCAAGGTGGAAAAAATAAAATATACATATACATATTCATGAGCAATGCGACAAAATGCTAGGGCGTGTAGGTTGCGTTGAGACAAGAAAAAAATCGTATGGGAGGGGGCCGTTTAGCCGGGAGGGGCAATTTTCGAAAAAATTGACTTAAAATGGAAAAAAAATATTTAAAATCAACGGCTTTATTCACAATGCTGTGCGATACCTTTTTGAAAAGCCAACAACTTTGTCTTTCATTTTGTTTTTAAATAAATCTAGTCTAAGAAATAGTTTTTGAAATATAAATTTTCAAAGTCAAAATTTTGAAAAAAAAATAAAAAAAAAAATTTCAAATTAATTTTTTTCAAAATTTTACGTAATTAAGTGCTAATTTTAATTTTAAAATTCAATGCTGTTATTAATTTGGAATCAAAATCAGAAAACCGGATGCAAACATTTTATGTCGTTCTCAAGAAATTAAAAAACAGATCAGTTTTTTAAGAAGTTATCAATGAAAATACAAAACATGCTAACATCAAATATAGATCCATTAAAATACATCTCGAAACTCCCCGATTTCGACGGAGATTATATAGACCTACAAAATTTTATAGATGTGGTAGACAAAATCCACCCTATTTTGGTCAAATACGACCAACTCTCCCAAAGTATATTTTCTGATTACATAAAATCAAAAGTAAAAGGTAAAGCGAGGGAAGTACTAGAGATAAACTCTTATATAACTTCATGGCCTGACATAAAGGCAACACTCATTAGCAACTTCGGTGACAGACTTGCACTCGAAGAATTATTCGATGAACTTAGGTCTGTCCAATTCAAGACAAACAGCGTGGACGTTTTCAACGAATTAAAAACTATTTTGAGACGATTAAATATAAAAACTAAATTAAAATGATCAACGAAAACGAATGGCTGAATGTATGAGTGTGTGAGTGGTGGGAATGGTCGAGGGAAGAATTGGTTTAAGCTGGGAAAGTTCACTCTTGAGGGCGCTAACCAAGCAAAAAGAGAAATTTTTGAAGAAGAAAGGAAAGTCGAGGAAAAGAAAAAAAAATTTAAAAAGTAGAAAAAGGAAAATCGAGGAAAAATTTTGAGGAGGAAAAGTGATTTGAGGAGTGAAGACACAAAGTAGCAGATTTTCGAGGAGATAGAGGAGGAGGATACAGAAGGAAAAACAGGAAAAAAAAGATGAGTAGCAAAATCGGACATCTTTTTTTGTCCAAGTGTTATTTATAGGTTTTTTTACTAAGTGTTTCCTTATTTTTAGTCAATTTTCGTTTTTCTTCCAAATTCAAATCGTGTTTATCCCAGTTATTTTCGGGACTCGGTATTTAGTCTTTTTCTTTTTTTTTTAACCGTGCGTTAACGGTCCATTTATTTTATTTCAATTTTCGGCCTAGTGGTTCTCCGTTAACCTTCTTAACAGATAATATAAACTGTAACCTTATTTTATAATTGAAAAAATTTTGGGTTTTAATCCAGGGTTCGCCCACGGTTTCCCAAATAAATTTATTTAAATCCCTATTTGGGAATCAAAACTTGGTCTTGTTATTTTATTTTATTTTTAAATTGTTGTTCTACTAATTTAAAATTAGATTTGGAATTTTCCTAATTTAGTCTAATTAAAATTCCTGGCGCCCACTTTTTATTACAAGTGTCCTACTGTACTTGTAATAAAACATTTTGTGTATTTTGTTTTGATTGATTCGATAATCAATCAAATAAATTTTCTAATCGCGAATCACTACTCTACATGAGTGCGGATGCGCACATTATAATCCTTTTATTAAATCCTCCCTCCTAAACTTAATACACAACATAAAGACACTGACACTGCTATACAAAAGAAAAGACCAATGAACCCAATGTGTTTGGCAAACTAGATCACTTAACCACCAATATACCCCATCGTTTGAGTCCTATCGAATAAACAATTTAAATACATCGTGGCAACCTAGAACAACAAATAATAATTATATAAAGCCCCCATTCGATCACTATCGATCAAATAACACTAGTTATAATGCAAATAGACAACCTAATAATAATCACTATATAAAACCACCGTTTGAGCATTATTGACCCCATCCAAATAACTATAATAATAACCAGCACTACCTACAACTGTAATAATTAAAATCAAAACCCTTTCAGGAATTCCAACAATCGTAACACTCAAGAACCTATGGAAATAGGTCTAGCTCAAAGATAGCAAGGTACTAATCGAAAAAATCGAAACTATAATATAGAAGCCTCAAATTTTCACTTACAAGCCTCAGATACAACCTACCCTATATAATAGTGTCATCTAAAACTCAATTATAAACCCAGAAATATGTCACCCTAAATGGCATATTAATTTAGAAGAACCACTTAATCTTAAGACACTTAGGCCCATTTGCTGATACAGAACATAAATACTTATGTTCCACATAAAATCTTATGTGACAGTTTACGCAGAGGAAAAAGTAGAACATAAGCGCTTAGGTTGAACATAAATATTTAAGATTCAGAAAATTTATCTTTGTTAGACCAAATAAGAATAAGTCATTTAAATAGTGAAGAGAAAAGAGAGTTATTAAAATTAATCAGACAATATAATGATATTTTCAAATGTTGTTAAACATAGATTCCTATCCAGAGTAGAACATATCGTTACCGTTATATACATAAGGAAAAAGTTAATAAGCAAATCAAAGAAATGTTGGATAGCAAAATAATAAGGCACAGTAATTCTCCATATTCAGCCCCATTTGCATCGATTACAGAAAACTAAATCAAGTATCTGTCGATGAGTACCTTGGTAGATGTCAATACTTCACCACACAAGATCGAGTGTGAAAGTGATGAAAGGGATTTCATCACATTGAAATTCACGAAGATGATATTCATAAAACTACTTTAAAATATGGCCTTTCGAATATGGCCAATACGAATTTCTCCGTATTCCATTCGGTCTAAAAACAGCTGATGAATGAAGTGTTAGGTGATTATATAAAAAAAAATCTGTCTTTTTTCAACTTCATTACATGAACACATTATATCATTAAAGAAAATATTCAAACGCCTAAGAGAAGTAAATTTAAAAGTACAAATGGACAAATAGGAATTTCTTAAGAAAGAAACCGAATTTCTTCGCCATATTGTTACCCCTGATGGCATAAAACCCAATCCAAAAAAATTTAGTGCATAAAGAACTATCCCATACCTTTTATATACTTAGGGAGCATGGACCGATCGATGAGTGAAACGCACAAAGCTCAGATTATGACTACTTTATTTCAGTAAACTAATGACAAACTTAATACTAAAGGAGCGTAATAAAAGAATGAGATTTACATTGTAAGCTAAAAGTATTCAAACTTATAACTCCCCTCCACTTAGATCAAAATTATACAAACATAAGTATCTAATTTTCATGTAAATGATATTATAATATGTAGTTGTATAACAAATATTTTAAAATTTTTACAAAAGCTACATATAGCTATTCAGAAAACAGTTTAGTTCTATATTTCAATACTTTTATAATTCAGCAATTTAATATTATTGTTTATAATTTACAATATAATTTTTTTTTTAATCTTTTAGATCTTCGTAAAGAATCTTTATCGTTACCAAAAACACGTCTTTTACGCTTTATATTTTTTGTCTGTTTGGTGAATTTGGGGGCTTGTTATGATTCCCTAAAACGTTTGGAGCAAAACATACTGTCTTTAAACAACTCTTTTTTAACTGCAAAATATGTGCAGTACGACGCAAACCATCAACGTTTATGAGATACATAACATTACCAACTTTATTTTCTACGATTCCAGGAATCCGTTTACAGTCATATTTGTTTTTAAATTCATACAATATTCTATCCCCTTTTTTAAATTGGTTCGATTGGTTCGGTGTCTGAAGTAAAAGTTTCTTAAGTACTTGGGATTTAATTTTAACACATTTCCGACCAGTATTTTCTACGATATTGTTTCTGTCGCGATTTCGATTTATATGAATGAATGAATGTATTGGGTTAATATTTGCACTGCGACCTTATGATCTATTGTGCCCCCCTTTTAATGTGGATGAGGTTTCTCATCTACAATTCATCCTCCAAATTCGTTCCTTTGAGGAATTTAATGATTTGGGGTATTTTTAGAGAATGTAATTCATTCTCTTCTATATGGTACTTGCCCAGATATTTATGTCTATGATGCATTAGTGCATCACATTTTCCTATTATGTGGTCCGGTGTCTCCTCATGAGCGTTGCAGAATCTGCAGGAAGCGCTGCTCACTAGACCAAGGATACTGAGGTGTCTTCTCAGTTTGCAATGACCGGAGAGGAGACCCGTTACTCTCCTAAGGTTGTTCCTACTTAGGCTGATGCAGGATAAGAAACGCTCTCGGTTATATTCCCCGAGTAAGAGTTTTGCCTGTCTCAGTTTGGGGAGTTCTTCCCAGATTTTTGATCTTTTAGCCTCCTCTTCGGATTTGATATTGTTTTTAATTATATTCTCCCCTATACCACAATAGGGCTCTGGTCCCATTAGGGGTGTCATTGCTCCTATTTTTGCTAGGGAGTCAGCCTCTTCATTGCCCAGGACACCGACGTGACCTGGTACCCAATGTAGTGTGACTTTGTTTTCCTTGCCCAGTTCATTGAGCTTATTCACACATTCCCATACTAGTCTAGAAGTAATGGTATATGAATTTAAAGCTTTAAGTGCAGCTTGGCTGTCTGACATGATGGCAATGTTTTGGTTTTTGTATTTTCTATCGATGTTACGTTCTGCGCATTTTCCGATGGCGTTCACTTCCGCCTGGAATATGCTGGTGGACTTCCCCATCGGTATGGAAATTTTGGTTCTAGGCCCAAAAATCCCTACACCAGTCCCGTCAGAAGTTCTCGATCCATCAGTATACCACTTGATGGTGTTTGCATTGAGATTGTAGTTTTCCATCTCACCTACCCAGTCTCTTTTGCAACTTAACTCCGTTCGAAAAAGCTTTTCGAAGTTATATTTTCTAATCATGCTGTCCCTGGGAATGTCGAGAAGGTTCATTTCTGTGGACTTGAGGATCATGTTCTTCTCTCTATGACCAATGATCTTCCCTGTCCCAGTGCCCTCCTTAGCAAACCTCATGATTGCTCCCTTAGCAGCACTTCCTATTGCCACGTGTAGTGGCGCTAGATTTAAGATGTTTTCCATTGCTGCTGTAGGGCATGTTCTCATTGCTCCGGTTATACATATACATGCAAGCCTTTGCAACTTTTCTAATTTTTTCTTAGTGGTTGTTAGTTCGGTTCTTTTGTGCCATGCAACCGCCCCATAGGTAATGATGGGTCTTACCATCATGGTGTACATCCATCTCAGGATGTTTGGTTTGCAACCCCATGATTTTCCTGCAATTCTTTTGCAAATCATCAGGGCTTTTGTGGCTTTTCCGACAGTTATATCGACATGTTTATTCCAAAGGAGCTTACTATCTAGTGTTATGCCTAGATACTTGACCTCTCTTTGGGTGTCGATTACTTCTCCAGCCAACCGTATTGGTTTCATACGTGGTAGAAGTCTTTTCTTGGTAAATGGTATTATTGCCGTCTTTGTGGGGTTGATATTCAAACCCACTGAAGTACACCATTTCTTTGTTACATTTAGTCCTCTTTGTATTATGTCACAAAGAGTTTCTTCAAACTTCCCCAAGGCAGTTATTACAATGTCATCGGCAAAGCCAATGCAACGTATACCTTGAGAAGTTAGAATTTCAAGTAGTTCATCTACAACAAGGCTCCACAGTAAGGGTGATAGTACCCCTCCCTGAGGGCAACCTCTTGTTGTGATGACTTTCTGAACGTTTTGTCCTGCGTTTGCTTCCGCCGTTCTTGTACCTAGCATTCTACCTATCCATCTAATAATGGTGATGGGTACCCCCTTTCTACTAAGAGCCCTGTCAACAGCTTCATGTGAGGTGTTGTCAAAGGCTCCTTCTATATCCAGGAAGGCACAAATGGCAATTTCCTTGCCATCTAAAGCTATCTGTACATTGTTAATTAGTTCATACAGAGCGGTTTCTGTGGACCTACCCGCTCTGTAGGCATGCTGGTGATGATTTAGAGGCATGCTTGTTAAGACTTCTGTTCTTATGAAGTTATCGATTACCTTTTCCAAAGTTTTCAGTAAAAAAGATGTTAAACTAATTGGCCTGAATGACTTAGGATGGGTTGTATCTTTTTTCCCCACTTTGGGGATAAAAATTACCTTTGCTCTTCTCCATAAACTTGGTATGTACCCAAGTGCAATACTACTTCGAAGCAATTTTATGATGTAAGGCATTACTTCTTCCTTTCCTTTTTGCAGAAGGGCTGGAAAAATGCCGTCTACGCCCGGCGATTTAAAGGGTTGAAAGGTACTTATTGCCCATTCGATCCTATTGCCTGTACAAATAGTCGAAGCTATCTGCCAGTCTATCCGGTTTGGCCTGAGAGGTATTCTCTCTGTCAAGTTATCTACCATAGGTAGACTACCCGGAAAATGAGTGTTTAGCAGTAGGGTAGCCCTTTGCTCCTCGTTTTCCGTGTAGCTACCATCCGAGTAACGAAGTGCTAGTGATGTGATGGTAGTTTCTTTTGCTAGAGCTTTGTGAAGTCTAGCAGCTACCGGAGTAGATGAAACCCCCTCACAGAACATTTCAAAGCTCTTTCTTTTTGCCCTTCTGATTTCCCAGTTATAGTTGGTCAACTCTGCAGAGTAATTATTCCACTCTCCAGTACTCTTTGCCTTATTAAAGAGTTTTCTTACCTTGGATCTTAGTTTTGACAGATTTCTGTTCCACCACGGAGCATCCTTTTGTCTTTTACCTTGCTTTATGGGGCAACTGAGTTCATAAGCCTCAATTATTGCCCCACTAAGCTCGTTTACTAAGTGTTCTAACTCAAGGTTACAATTTGTCGTTTCTACTGGACCTATTCGTTCAAGGTTTGTTTTGAGAACGCTTTTGTACAGGTTCCAGTTAGTTTTCTTAGGGTTCCTGCCAGAGGTATTCTCTGTGAGCAAGTTGTCTAAGGTAAACTCTATAATTCTGTGGTCAGACATGGATGGTTCGTTTGAAACCCTCCAATCCCTAATCAGGTTACCTACGTTCGGGCTTCCAAACGTTAAGTCTAAGAATTCTTTCCTTACTCTAGTTATAAAGGTAGGTGTGTTCCCTACGTTATAAATATCTAGATTTTTTTCGATAATAAAGTCTAAAAGGTACTCACCCCTTTGATTAGTATCGGTACTACCCCATGTTGTATGGTGGGCGTTTGCATCACAACCGACCAACAACGGTAGTCCTTTGCTGCTGCAGTAGTCCGCTAACTTCCGTACTTCGATTGGTGGAATATTTCCCTCATCACCGGCGAAGTAGGCTGCTGCTACCACCATCGTGCTGAGGTTGCCCTCGTTGTCAATCTGGGCTTGGATTGGCACCAGGTCCCTCGTCATAAATTCTGAAAGACATATAAATTTTATGTTATTTCTTATTTTTATGCATGCTCGGGGCGAGTCACTTCTCGTATCCCAAATTAATTTAGAGTTCTTACATGTTAGGCCTCTAATTTGGCCCCCGTAAATCCAGGGTTCTTGGATCAGGACTAGTCCCAGGTCATCAGCTGAAAATTTTCGAGATATAATAGCTGATGCTGCTTTTGCGTGGTGCAAGTTTACCTGGGCTAGTCTGGTTCTGATCCCACGTCCAGACATAGTCTGTTTAACAGGTGGGGGCTGGTGCCCCCTCATCTGCTAGCAGACTATCTTCCTCCTCGTTTGTGGGAAGCACCTCGTCTAAGTCAGATGAACTAGAAGAGAGGTCAATGCCCTCCATTTCTTCGTCCATCTGACTAGACACTTCCATTGCCAGTTGTTGTTCCTGGCTTTGGAAGGTTGTCTCAGTGGGTTTGGGAGTTACTAGGGAAAGGATGGGTTCGGGAGTAGACGGGATTAGGATGGGTTTGGGAGTTGCGGGGTTTTGGGTGGGATCCGATATTACGGAGGTTGGGATAGGTTGGGTTTTTTGGGTAAGTAATGGAGTGGGGGGTATGTTAGAGCTGGTAGTTGGGGGGATGGGGGGATTGGAAGGATGGGTTTGCGCTACAGTGACTTGGCCTGCTATACGCTTTCGGAGTCCCGTTACTGGGATTTTTCCGAATTTATAGTGAAGCTGGTGTTCTGCTTTCACTATAGCATTCGCGGACTGGTCGTCAACGCCGATCACCATGAGCTGACCTTTGCCTTCAGCTTTACTGGTGAGCACTTTCCATGCGTGTACCAACAGTCCGTCATTTTGTGCCTGGATGAGCGACAGCGATTTTTTATTGTCTTGCCCAGCACTTCTTGGCAAAAACAGGGTGATATTTTGCATCTTGGGGATTTCATCCCCCATGCGTGCTATCAGCTCACTGCCCTTCCAAGTGCTCAATTTGGATGCCTTCTCCTTGAGCCATTCTGCCGTCTCTTGCCCATCGCAATCGACTAACAGCAGCCCCGTTCTGAAGTGCAGGCCATTGAACTTGAGTTTGTGCTTCCACCCAAGAGACACTTCCTCAATAATGGCTTCCTCCAGTGCCGATAATTCATCCGCGCTGAGGGTAACCTGAGGGTATTGCCTTGGTAGAACCGCAATCCTCACACTCCTGGCCGCATTCGCATATGAGAGCTGTTTCTCATCCGCCACGATTTTTGCGGTGCTTGGTCCCGCTTTTTCTGTGGTCGACGTCCTGGATTTTTTGGCATCTTGCCTTTGGGGAGGAGTGATGTTGTTGCTCTTCCTCTTCCCAGTATCCAGGCTACTAACAGGTCCCTTGTTAGGGTCTGCTTTCCTCTCGTCAACCTTTTTCCGGGCTTCCTGCGGGGACATCCCCTGACCCAGGAACCGGAGGTACCACCTGCACCCCGCTCCACTCAGTCCTTTCCTCAGTGGGTCATCGAATGCCCCTGGCATCCCCTTTTGCGGGAGTGGACCAGTGGTTTTCCTGGCCTTTTCACGCCGCGGGTCTTTCGGTGGTGGAGAGGCAATCTTTGCTGGTGTCTTCCC
Organism: Syrphus vitripennis; assembly: GCA_958431115.1. NCBI lineage: Eukaryota > Metazoa > Arthropoda > Insecta > Diptera > Syrphidae > Syrphus > Syrphus vitripennis. The sequence continues at coordinate 61,007,561 of OY288110.1, read as the reverse complement.
AACTTTTTCGCCTTCTACGGCTTTGGCAACATCTTTAACTTGCACCGGAGATGTTCTCCCAGTACTAGCTCTAGATGTGCTTGGAGTTTCGTCTTCTGCTCGTCTGGGTGTTGTTTTCCCCTGACTTTCTGACGATTCTCCCTGAACTGCCCGGTTCTGTGTTTTATCAAGAGACCTGCTCTTCAAATAAAAACTCATTCCCGGTCTCGAATCGTTAAGAAAGATATTTTCCATGCGATTCGCATACTCATTCGCGGTGACATCCCGCGGAATGTTATATTTTTTGTGGTTGTTGTTGTTTTTTTTGTTTTATTTTTTTTGGCATATTTTGTTCCCACGAGTAGCTAGAGAAAGGTTGGTCCGCCATATCAGAGCTCCGCATGATATAGTAAGGTCTAAGTTACTCTCCGATTCGACCTGGTGTCGAAGAGGTACCGTTAGAATACAGCCGGTATACCCCCTGGCTGCAAACCATCCAATGGGCACGGTGCACGTAACACCCTGGATTAGGGGGGGCAGTACTTAGTTCGTAACTCCTCAAGATTACTCCCGGCTTGGGTTATCCCCAATACCGGCAGGTCAAATGAATCTTTGAAACTTAAGCCCCCGCACCACTACAAGGTGACTGCCACGCGAGGGTTTCGATTTATATAATCAATTAATATCTTTGGCCTACATTTGAATATGATTTCATTGGGAGGTTTCTGCAAACTTGATATAGGCGTTGAACGGTATTTTAACACAAACTTATCTAATAGAGTTTGAATTGGAATGGTTTCGTTTTTTAAACCTGTTTTTACTGTCGGAACAGCCTTTTCTGATGCTCCATTGGATTGTGGATGATAAGAACGACTTTTCATGCACTTAATATGATTAGAGCTACAAAATTTTTGAAACTCATCCGAACTAAAAGGAGGCCCGTTATCCGAGACTAGCACTTTCGATAACCCAAAATAAGAAAAAATCGACCTCAAAGTAGTAACAACATTTTCAACTTTAGTGTTTTTCATATGCTTTACATCCAGCCATTTACTAAAACTGTCTATTAATACCAAATAGTTATTATTTTTGAAATAAAAAAAATCGATATGAATCCTCTCAAAAAAATTTATAGCTATAGGCCATGGCTTATGAAAATTTGAAACAGGATGGTTGTGTGAGGTAACACAAACTTCGCACTCTCGGACATAATTTTCTACATCAGTATCTATTACTGGCCACCAAAAATAGGAACGTGCAAGGATTTTCATACGGACAATCCCAATATGTCCATCATGAAGAATTTTTAAAACCCTTTTTTGCAACACTACGGGTATAACTAAACAGTAACCATAAAAAATATAATTATCTTCGAAATCTAAATCACTCCTTTTATGATAATATTTTAGGAATTGTTCATTGAACTTGGCCATCCACTTTTCACCATGTTAAGAACGTTTCTTAGCACCCAATCTTGACTTGTTTCAAACTCTACCTACATCTTCAATATCGATATCCGGATATATATTTTCTTTTAAATACCTTACCTAGCATCATTCTCAAAACCAGTTGATGCCGGTAAAGGGACTCTCGACAAAGCATCGGCGTTTGTCATCTGTGATTCTATCTTGTAGACAATATTGTACAGATACATTCCTAACAAAACTCCCCATCTATGTATCCTACCAGCAGCAACAGCAGGTGACGATTTTTTTGAATTAAAAATATGCCTTAGAGGTTGATGGTATGAATAAATTGTAAATGGTTTTCCATAAATATATTTATGGAATTTTTTCACTGCAAAAATTATTGCTCAGGCTTCCATATGAAGTTGAGAATAATTTTTCAATGCTTTGCTCAACGAACTTGAAGCGAATAATACTGGGCGCTCTACACCGTCTACGATATGCGAAAGTACACCTGCTACACCATATGGACTCGCATCGCAATGCAACACAATTTCTTTATTCGGATCATAAAAGGCTAAAACGTTATGTGACATAATTAGTTGCTTGCTTCTACTAAAAACTTTTTCACAGACCTCTGACCATTTAAAACGTATATCTTTCTTTGTGAACCTATGAAGCTCATGTAGCTCCGCCGATAAATTCGGTATAAGCCTCGAATAGTAATTTAAAATACCTAAATAGGCTTTTAACTGTGTAACATCTTTTGGAGCTGGCGCACTTTGTATAGCTTCCATATTCTTATTGCTTGGCTTTATGCCATCTGCACAAATTTTGTGACCTAAGTGTCAATCTCGCTCTCAAAAAACTTACATTTTTCTAACTTGACCCTAACTCTATATTTGTTAAGCCTTTCCAAAACCTGCAAAAGGTGTGCTTGACGTTCATCTCTAGTCGATCCACCTACAAGAATGTCATCTATGTAGCACTCAACTTTTGGGATATCTTTCAAGATCTTATCCATTGTGCATTGAAATTCAGCTGGAGCGCACTTTACTCCAAAGATAAGTCTGCGAAAACGATATAAGCCTTTGTGTGTGTTAATCGTTAGTAATTCCTTGCAATCATCACTAACTTCTAACTGCTCAAAAGCACCCTCAAGATCCAACACAAAAAACACTTTAAAACCCGCTAAACCCGCTAAAATGTCTTCTGCACTAGGCAATGGATAGTGATTTGTTCGAATGTGCTTATTGATCGTCACTTTGCAATCAACACAAATCCTAATCTAACCGTTAGGCTTATCCACGACCACAATCGGTGATGCCCAATCGCTATACTTCACTGGATAGAGAACTCCTGCTCCAACCAACCTATGTATCTATCTCTTCTTCAACCTGCTTTCGTTTCCCAAATGGCACATTATAGGGCTTGCAAAAAATTGGTGTGACCCCCGTTTCACGAACAATATTCGCTTTAAATTCCGCAATGGATTTGCTATTATCTCCATTAGAAACATTCGGATAACATTCAATCAGACTTGATGAAATTTTTTTATAATTTATAGCATTCGCAAAACTTTCTTCAAAACGAAAAGTTTGTTTCCAGTTTGGAAACAATTTATATAATTCCGATCTGCCTAGTAAAGGAATAAAAGCTTTTGGACCGTCCACAACAACCAATTCCACTTCAAAAACCTCAATCATACCAGCCAACTTCATTAAAATTTTAATGCAACCAACAACCTACACAGTTTCCCTCGAAATCACATGCAACTCTCGACCCGACTTATGTACGTATTTCCAGATTTTTAAAAAATTCGCTATATGTCTTTACGTGTTTAATTGACGTACAAGCTCCAGTGTCAACTTCCATTTTTAACTGCTTACCATTACACTCTAAAAGAATATATAGGGGTTTATTTCCAGCTTTTATATTGTTTAAATAACGAATATCTAAATTAGACATATCTTCAACTACATCATCAGTTTCAAATTTATTTATATTTTTGTAATTTGTATTATAATTATTATAATTTATTATTATTATTGAATTTATTTCTACTTCTACTATCATTATAATTTTTTTTTTACTACATCTACTTCTACTTTTCGACCTACTATATGCAGACCTCGCTTCATAACAATAAAGCCCCACTTCTTACAAAGATGGCACTGGAAATTTGCCTTTGGTGAATGATGTTTTGTTGGACTCCGTCCCCTCTGTTATTGCCTCGAATTATGCTTTAGTTTTTCGCCTTGTTTCTCGTCTTCTGCTTCTTTCCGTTTCACCAAATTTACAGATGAACTCACTGCCGAACTCATTCCACTTAATATCATCATCTCAGCTTGAATAAGCTCCATATTTAAGGCAGTTTCACAAGCGTTCTCAAACGTCAAATCGCCTGTGTCGATTAATTTGCTTTGAATCTTCGTATCCCTCAGCCCCATCAATAGAGCCGGTCTTTTAAAGCTTCTGACAAGAATTCGCCGTAGTTGCAATTATCTGCTAAGCTTTTGATTCCAACGATAAAATCAGATATGGTCTATTCTGCTCCCTGGTTTCTTTTTAGAAACTTAAATCTCTCAGCCGTAATATTTTTTTTTTGGATTAAAATGAGCTTTTAATTTTTCAACTAACACATTGAACCTTAATGTTTCGGGTTTTTCTGGCACGACTAGAGTCTTTGCAATTTTACATAAATCTGCGCCACCCACCCCAATTAGAAAAGAAACTTTGTCCTCATCGGTTGTCACTTTATTAAGTTTTGATAAATGGGACATTCTTTCAACATATAAAGTAAAATCGTCTCCAATATTGAAAAATTCAATTCTACCAATGAAACTTATATTTTATTTGTTTCGGTTATCCCTTCGAGACCCCAAGTCTCTTTCTTTGTTCTGAGCTATTTCTTCGTTTTTTATTTGCGACTTCTCTTCTCCTTCTTCAGGAGAGCTCATTATACTCAGTACTCACTATATAGTACCTACTTGATTTAAGTTTTAGTTTTAGACATACACAGGTACACTTATGCACCCTATGTTCTACATGTATGAAGTTAAGTATATAACAGAGTTTGCACTTTGGAAATCACGTGGTGTATAATTTTCTTCTTTTTTTTTGTTTTTAAGATCACTCTTATTTCATATAATATTATATGTATACTAGAAAACCTGGCGAACTCCGTTTCGCCACCAGATGGCGAAAAGGAACAATTTTATTTCATTTCACAACAGTAATGAATTCATTTCGATTACAAAAATAAAGTGTAATTTAGTTGAAGTAAAAGTAAAAAATGAAAGTGGATCCAAAGTAAATACTGAATCGAAGCGTTATATGTGTCCGCAAATTATCCGTTTCATTGAAGTGCTCTTTGGTAAACCATATTTTTTTGTTTTTTTTGGTCTGACGTTAACACAAACAAAGCGGACGGTTTCCGAACTCGTGAACACGCAACGTATAGCTGCCCATGTGAAAAACAATGATTTTCTAAATTTATCCCGCAAACACTAAGCGATTGGCCTTGCGACTTGTTAATTGTCATTGCGAACGCAAGGCGAACCGGAAATTGCAATCATTTAAAGTCAAACGGAAGATCACTCGGAATCCTTGGTATTCGAGGAATACAAACATTTTCACTTGCGTACTTTCCCTTAATAATGGTTCCCTCAATTAAATCCGGCATGTCTTTTCCCCGCAAGTCGAGTACCGTTGCAAAGTCGCGGTGGATTCAAATTACGCAATATCATAATAACTGAACTAACTTTGAGTTGCAAGTTATTTGGTGGAAATCCTGGTAACTCCAGAGAGTTCAAGAACTCCGTTGGATAATTTAATACATCATCGGGATTTGTTATGGAATCAACGGGAATAGTGAAATTCATCATTATTCTTTGCGGCGAGAATTGCTCGTTGACTTAACCAAGTATAATTCTGATAATTCTCACTAATGTTTGGGAAAACATTTTCAATAAGAGCTAATTGAGAGTCTACAAATCGGCAAAAGTCGTTGGTAAGAATAATTAATCCAGTTGTCGTATCAACTGGGACTTTTCCATTTTCAACAGCTAACAATTGTTTGGAAAATTGTACAGCACTTTGATCATTTTGAAGTTCAACTCTCATATTAGTGGTTAGCGATAATGTTTTTATGTTATTCCACAAAGGTGATGCCTTGAGGCAAGCATTCAATTCATCTTCAGGCGTTCCACGGGGAATTACTGTCAACGTCTGCCTGAAATCGCCTGCCAACAATATCATCAAACCGCCAAAGATGTTGTTATTTCGCCGAAGATCCTTCAGTGTTAAGTTAAGTGCTTCAAGTGATTTATTATGTGCCATTGTGCACTCATCCCAAAAAATGAGCTTGCATTGAATCAACAATTTTCCCATTGCACTGGATCGGGAAATATTGCATGTTGGAGTATCAATTGTGTTTAAATTGAGTGGCATCTTAAGCGCAGAATGTGCAGTACGACCGCCATCTAGAAGAGTCGCCGCAATTCCAGATGATGCTAACGCCAAAGCTATGTCACATCTTGATCGAATAGTAGCCAAAATCAATGAAATGACAAACACACCACGTACTGGCGCCGTTGTAGTACATGCTATGTATCAGAGATGGCGCTTTATGTGAAAAATGATTTTCCCTGTTTTCCTGCTTTTCTCTTGAAATTTTTTCTGAATTTTCTTTGCTCTAAACCTCACGGACCCCGAGACCTTTCCAACGAATGCAAAACCGTGGAAATCGGTTCGTGCGTTCTGGAGTTATAGCGCCAGGAAGGAAAACTCGACTTATTTTTATATAATAGATTATTTTTTTCAAACTATTTTCTTTTGCTCGACACTTTTACTTAGTTTTTTTTTTTTTTTTTTACAGTCAGGCGTTAGGATTTAATTAATTAAAATTAAATTTTTCAACAGAGTTTTTAGTTCAGAGTTTATTTAACTTAAATTTAACGAGATGGGTAACCAGTTTTCTTTTTCCTCGTCGCCAATTTTATATACTTAGGGAGCATGGACCGATCGATGAGTGAAACGCACAAAGCTCAGATTACGACTACTTTATTTCAGTAAACTAATGATAAACTTAATATTAAAGGAGCGTAATAAAAGAATGAGATTTACATTGTAAGCTACAATTATTCATACTTATCAATACCAAAAACCTTTAAAGAAATTAAACAGCAGTTTTGCTATAGGCGCTATCCTATCGCAAGACAACCGTCCCGTTTCATTTGGTAGTCGTACCTTTGTATATAAAAACTAGTACTCTCATGACGAAGATTTTTTAGGAGGACACGTTATTGTTTGGTGGCGCTGTTGACTGGAGTGGAGAATTGCATGTTTACAGCAGAAGAAACGAGATTTTGTATTTTTCATAAGGCTCCAAAAGAGTAAGAGAGAAAATCTATTTTTTGCCAGTTTCTTCATTGAAAGAATTTTTTGAATCCTTGTTTTTTTTTTTCTTGCCTACATACATTGTATATGAATTTGCATAGTACTCTCATGAACACGTTCCACACGTCGTCCCCCTGGCGATCACACAACTAACTAATTTTCTGGTTGCTGTTTCTGTGTATATACAAGTGCGCCCCCAGACGACCACACAACACAACTCAAAAATCATCGTGATGATAGTACTATAAGTTTTATATACAATGTCTACATACGAAATTATTTTTCTCTTCGGCTTGTGCGAGGAAGAAAAATATGTGTATATGTAGTATATGAATGTAGATAGGTATACTTTAGTTTATAATTGGGGCAGGTAGGTATTCTTTATTTATTTGATTTGAAATTTTCGGCAAGATTTCTAGGAAGCATTTTTGAATGTATGTACATATGTATGTATGTATGTCTGAACGAGTAGTAAGTAAAAGTAAAGTAAGTAACAAATTCATTTATTAATACATTAATTGTTAAAGTTTACATACATGTCTGAACGAGTATGTAGGTTGGATTGAAATATGTTTTGGAAGAGAAGGTAGGTGTGTCTAGCTATAAGAAATTGTAAACAATATCATCGTTTTGGAATTTTTTTTGAAGTTGAGCACTAAGACGGATTTTTTTTGAAATTCGAATAGTAAGTTGGGCAAAATGGGGCAAATGTACGGAAGGGTCGATAAGCTATATTCTGAACGTAAAGGGCTAGGAGGTTTATTTTTTCATTCGATAGATTTTTAATGTAAGTACATACTGTGTATAGTAGGTATATGTATGTAAAAATTCTTAAAAAAAATATTTAAAATGCTATGAGTGTTTAAAAGTCAAAAATTGGAAAGCAAATGTTTTTTAAGCAAAAACCATGTTTTTTGAAAAGTAACCAAAAAAAAAATTGGTCAATTTTCAGAAAATTTTAGTGTAATTTTTTATTGGTATACTTACCTTTTTTAGTCTATTTTCGACACTTTTTCATTTTTATTTTTTTTATCGGGTTGGTCTAAAAATCGCACATTTCTAAGGCATAAAGAAAATGTTAAATTGATTTTTGGGTGGGTTTCTGAATTTTCAAAGTACGCTAACCCGAGATATTTGCTTATTACATTTAGTTTAGAAAACAAATGAATGGTCTGATGCCTTTAACTGTATAACTTTGTTTTTTTTTTTTATTTCGCAAGATTATTATTCAATAATTTTTTCATATATCATAGGTACATAACTGTAATGATTTTTGTCACCAACTTACTACCCCAACCCTCTTTTAAAATGTTGCCCAACCATGCTTTTTGATCAATCTAAAAGGTGAGACGCCAAAATGGGTAATATTGATTTGGAACGAAAAAAATTGATTTTAATAAAAAGAAATTGATTAGAGGTTACTTCAGAAATTAATTTAGAATTTCCAAAATCCTTAACGGATAATCAAGATAATCTTGAATTTAAATTTATTTAATTAAGATAAACATAAAATTTGCCAAAAAAATTATCCAATTATATGTTTTCATATACAAAGGACGTACTTTAAACGAACATGAGATAAATTATAGTACGTTAGAAAAAGAATTGTTAGCTATCGTATGGGCCACTAAGTATTATAGACCCTAAATATTTGGTAGAAAATTTATAATCGAAACCAACCATAAATCTCTAACATGGCTCTTCTCAATAAAAGAACCTAATTCTAAACTTATAAGATGGAGATTGAGAGTGTCTGAAATTGATTACAAAATAATATACAAAAAAGAAACTCTAAACAGCAATGCTGATGCCCGTATAATACCAGTAGTAAACTTTATAGTAATAATAACTGCATTCCCATAAGTAAATCAAGTATTAATATTTTTAAAAATCATGTAATAATAGTAAAATCTCAATCAGCAGCAACTCGAATTAAACATTCAAAGGTATTTAATAAGAATGCACAATAAATCTAAAAAACTTAGATGAACAATATGCCATAATATTGTTAAAAAATCATTTTAAACCTAATGATTTAAATGCAATTCTCATTGAAGATGTTCAATTTTATAAAATCTTTGAAAAAGCTTTTCAAGATAACTTTTTAAACAATAATAAATTAAAAATTATTCGGTGTTTTCAACTGTTAGAAGATGTAACAGATGAAAATGAACTAGCAGAAATAGTAGAGAAAGAAAATTTAAGAAATAATCATTGAGGTATAACAGAAGTATACAAAGAAGTAAAATTAAGTTATTTTAACCCAAAACTGCTTAAAAGAATAAGACAATATATAAACAACTGCGATGTGTGTAATATTGAAAAATATGTAAGAAAACATCCTAAGCCGTTATTTAAAATTAAGGAAACTCCGTTAAAACCGCATGACACAATCCATATAAACATATTTAAACACATACAATCAAATAGAAAGAGTACAAACAATTGAAACCGAGTTTAAAGTAATGCAATATTTATATCAAATAAACAATAATATTTTACGCCTCAGAAATCACATTGACGACATAGAGAAATATTTTGAGTCCAGAAGAACTAGCTTAGTTTCAGATATAGAGAACTTAGCAGAAATTAAGCTAACTGTTGTAACTTACTAAGGTCAAATTGTTATTATATTACTACTAGCAAACCCGGCGAACTCCGTTTCGCCACCAGATGGCTTCGTTTTTTGTAACATTTCGTTTGGGGATTAAAAGATGAAGACATTTTTTTTGTTTTATATTTGAAAAGGAAAAATTTTATTCCATTTCACAACAGTAATGAATTCATTTCGATTACAAAAATGAAGTGTAATTTAGTTGAACTTCTCTAAGTAAAAAATGAAAGTGAATCCAAAGTAAATACTGAATCGAAGCTCTTTGGTTAACCACATTTTTTGTTTTTTGGTCTAACGTTAACACAAACAAAGCGGACGGTTTCCCAACTCGTGAACATGCAACGTTAGCTGCCCATGTGAAAAACAATGATTTTCTAAATTTATCCCGTAAACACTAAGCGATTGGCCTTGCGACTTGTTAATTGTCATTGCGAACCGGAAATTGCAATCGTTTGAAGTCAAACGGAAGATCAGTCGGAATCATTAGAATTCGAAGAATACATACATTTTCACCTGCGTACTTTCCGTTAATAATGGTTGCCTCAATCAAATTCGGCATAAGTCTTTTCACCGCAAGTCGAGTACTGTTGCAAAGTCGCGGTGGATTCAAATTACGCAATATCATAATAACTGAACCAACTTTGAGTTGCAAGTTATGTGGTGGAAATCCTGGTAACTCCAGAGAGTTCAAGAACTCCGTTGGGTAATTTACTACACCATCGGGATTTGTTATGGAATCAACGGATTTGTATGTCACCAAATTGCCATCGATTTTTTAATGAATGGTGAAATTCAGTGCGTGTACATCATTATCCTTTGCGGCGAGAATTGCTCGTTGACTTAACCAAGCATAATTCTGATAATTCTCACTAATATTTGGGAAAACATATATATAGTTTTCAATAAGAGCTAACAAATCGTCAAAAGTCGGTGGTAAGAGTAATTATTCCTTATTATGACTTCTCGAACGATATTAGCTCCAAAGGAAGTCATGTGAAAGCAGTTATTGTATTCAAGGATGTGTTGAAGAAAATGGTTGGAATCGGGATCAGTTACATCGAACAATGGTTTCAGTGGCTGTGGTGGTGGAAGTAATGGATCCAGTTTGACTTTTCCACTTGCGCATCACAATGCAGCCGTTTCTCGTTTGAACTCTAACGCATTGCAATTTGCAATATCGGCATACAGTCGTCATTGGTCCAATATCTAAATTGTCATCATCACTGTAGTTTGCAGTGGGATCATATTGGAATGCCAAGCGATTGTATGATGCCCATGATCTTCGTGTGCTCACGCGTTGTCTGAATCGGCATTTTCTCTTATTATATTTTGTCTTTCTTCGCTTAAGTTCTGTGAATACACTTGTTACTGGCCTGCATGTCTTGTGCGGCGCGGCGCGCCGCGGCGGCCGATGTTCGCACGTCGTCCTCTCGGCATTTTGGACTATGGACAGACTGGTGAATTTAAATTCAAATGCAAGATCCACATAATTTACACAGTTCAACTTACCACCTTAACTACAAATGCCTGCTGTAATTTGCGGACACGTATAACGTATCGATTCAGTATTTACTTCGGATTCACTTTCATTTTTTACTTAGAGATGTTCAACTAAATTACACTTCATTTTTTAATCGAAATGAATTTATTACTGTTGTGAAATGGAATAAAATTTTTCTTTTTCAAATATAAAATAAAAAAAAATAAAAAATTTCTTCATCTTTTAATCCCCAAACGAAATGTTACAAAATACGAAGCCATCTGGTGGCGAAACGGAGTTCGGCGGGTTTGCTTGTGATTTATAAAAATGAATATTGGGGCATATTCATAGTCGTCTGACAAGTTGTTTCTTTGTCTCTTCTAAGCTAACCTGGAGTTTATGTTATTCATAGACAATTTGGACTCGGGTCCAAAAGATAAACTGGAGCTCAACTTTAAAAACGGCTGACTCTTTGACTAAGTTGTTTTTTCTATCTGTCAAAAAATGTATTGAATTTCAATGGATTGACGGGCAATGCTACTAAAATTGTAGTAGATTTCTGTTTTTTACTAAACAGAGCTGCGAATTTCTTTATGAATAGCAGCTGTTTCTAGCCTGTGTGTTAGCTTTAGACTCGAGGCCAGTTGGACTCGGTTCTAAAGTTTGACTATGAATATGCCCCATTGTATTCAGTCTTAAGTAAGATTCCGATCCGACAAATAAAGAATTTTTTTTAAAGAAATTTTGGTTGATAAACTTGTTTAAATTTCTACAGATGGACAAAATCATACAAAAAAAAAACCGAATCAAATCTCATTGTCCATCAAAGCTTTAAACGCCGAGCGTAAGGATTTGCCCTACAACATACGCAGATGGATAGGGAAACTTGTGGCAAACCTACAAAAGAAAACTGTTCCTAGAGATGACAAGCTTATTGTAGAAGGTAAAACATTCACTTGGGACACTTGAATTGAATTGCTTCGAAAAATTTATGAATGAACTACTCAAACGTCAAAAGAAACGAGTTCGGGAACATGGACATCTTGGAAGTTACCAAACTCAACCGCTGGCGCTGTAAGCAGAAACTTGAATGAGCCTTTAGATAAGCATTCTAAATGAGGTTTGCACGTCTTCCAAAAAGAAATAAATGAAGTGTTATTTTTAATCTTAAAATATTAAGTTATAATGTCTCTGGACTAATAAATAAGCTAGAAATCGATGATTTCTTAAATTATACTTATGACTATGACATTATTATGTTATTTGAAACTCATTTATTAGATAAGAAAGAAAAAATGTCTAAAAAGGTATTTGCTAATTATGAAGTAAAATGGAATTGCGCTATAAAAACAAGTATATTCGGAAGAAGTAGTGGTGGGGAACTATTGAAATCAGAAATATTGCAGAAGCAAGCATCTTTAAATTGGAAACAAACAGTAGTATTCTGTATATAGTACCTACATACCTGAACTGCAACCACTAGGAATCTGAGTTCGAAAAAACCTAATGATAACTTTAGTAATGTGAACTCGTCGGCCTTAATGATCATTGGGGACTTCAACGGAAGAATAGGTCTATCACAAAACAACTTTGCAAGTGGATACTTTCACACAACTATTAATTCAATGCGTAGTCGAAAGATGAGATATGTGATAGAAAAGCGCAAAAATTATAAATATGGCGGATGCTTTTGACTGTAGAATTTTGAAGGGTAGTTGTTTTGGAGATCTTAATGGCAAGGCGAGTTAACATTTTCTGTGATTGGCTATTGTTTTGTTGCTGGAAACTGGAGTCCAGTGATTGATGATTTTAAAATTGGATTAAAAACATTTTCTGATCACATGCCCATGGAAATAACGATAAAAAGTCCAGGTTCTTCAAATAATACAAGTACTGAAAATTTACTCGTCTTGTTACCAGAACTTTATTGGTAGGAAAGAAATCGTAATCAGTATCAACACAATTTAAATTCTCAGCTCAGTATCTTAAGAAGAACGAATGTTTCTCCCGATATTGAAGATCTTTCTGAATAATCATGAAAGCAGCTCCATCGAAACTAAATGCAGCGAAAATGATAAAAAGAAACAAACAAGAATGGTTGGATAGTGAATGCATGAATGAAAGGCCGAAGTCGTTTGAAATAAATAAATATTTGTATGCAGATGATATCGCTATCTTTTCTGTCTGACTGTCTAAATATAGTAAACAATGGAACTTGTCCGTAAATTTGTCGAAGATGAAAACGATGATATTTAGAAATGGAGGCAGAAGATACCCAAGAAATGAGCAGTAGAACTAGAAGAGAGTATAAATACTTAGGAGTTCTTATTACAGCCAAACTTAATATGAAAAAATATTTTGAAGCGAAGTTAGCAAGTCACTCCGCAAAACAAAAAATCATACGTGCAACTGCAACATCTATTATGTTATACGGATCTCAAGCATGGGGATACCGTCCGTTTGCTTCAGTAGAAGTTTTTCAACGTTACTGTGTCAATAGAATATTTAAATTGCCAAGTAATACACATGATCCACTTAAAAACATGGTTACCACCACTCTTTTTGGATACGCTTAAACTACACTATGATTATGTAAATAAAGTTATGGTGATGGATGAGGATGTGTAAAGACTTGCAAAAATAATACCTACCTACTGTCACGAACTTTGAAAATCTGGAAGATGTCTCACTTTTTAAATTTTCGACAATATTAGAAAAACAGGTAACCGTTTATACAAAACATATTTAAATGAATCCCAATCATCGCAATATCGAACGTACATACTTTAGTAATCTCAAATGCAACTTGCAAGAAAAAACATATTTCTTAAACGCGAACTCAATAGAGAAAATTAATACAATATTCAAAATGAGAGATGAATTAACAAGCTTTAACTTCAAACCACATTGACCGGATATTCCAATTGAGTTTAAACTCTGCAATCCTAAGGAGAGAGAAGATGTGTACCATTTTATCGGTAAATGTCCTATTCTGCGCGAATTACGGAGGATTTAATTCGAAGCTAATCTACTGCAGATTGAAGATGTATTGTGTATATAGAAAATGAATAATGGAAGGCGACTTTTGAGCATAGAACTATCTTTTTATTTTAAATTTTAAGCTATCTAGGTTAGGTTAGGTTAAAGTGGCCGTTGGTTTGGAAATCCAACATACATAGACCAACATTTGGTCCGTTGTGATACCACATTGGTAAGAACGTCTGGCTTTAAGTTAATTTATTAAGTCGCTATACAGGTGGTGATGTTGTTCCACCTGTAGTTTGTTCTCTCTATAGTATTTAGCATTAGTTTACAGGCATACCCACGCTAGCATTGTGAGCCAGCAGAGTTAAAGTAGTTCCTCTTTGTGCAAGTTCGTCGGCTTTGCAATTTCCTGGAATGTCTCTTTGGCCCGGCACCCAGCAAAGATGAATATTGAATTGTGTCGCCATCTTCGTAGGGCTAGTAGTGAATTCGTAGAGACAGAGTCTAGAGATTTTAATGCGACTTGGCTATCTGAGAAGATTCGTAGATCGGTTGTGGATATAACGTTTTCTTTAAGCCAGGAAAGGACTTCTTTAATAGGCAGGATTTCAGCTTGTAACACGCTACAATGATTAGATAGACGAAAGGAGAGATTTAAGTTTAGTCTATCGGAGTATACGCCTCCACCAACCCCATCATCCGTTTTTGATCCGTCTGTAAAGAAGTTAATAGAATCATCGTTCCGAAATCATGTATCCTATCCCCAAGTAGAACTGGAATGGATAGGAACCCTGAAGCTGTGTTTGTTGAAGTGAGGATGGGGTATGGGTAGTCCATATATTGTTAATTGATCTGAATGAATTTAGGACGGCGGCGGCGGAGTGGCCAATCTCTTTATTGATCCACAGTGAGGAGGCTTGAAGCCGGATGGCAGTATTTTGCAGCCGTTTGCTTGCAGAAAATGTCCGGTATTAGATGGAACAGAACGTCAAGTGAGCCAGAGGGGGTAGAGCCAAGTGCTCCTCCCATATACAGGCAGGCTGTTCGTTGGACTTTGCTGAGTTTATCACAATTTGTCGCTATGTCCAGCGCAGTCCACCATACCACTACTCCGTATGTAAGGATCGGCCTTATAACCGAGATGTATAGCCAGTATGTAATGCGGGGCTGAAAACCATATTTATTACCAATGCTTTTTTTAACAAGAGAACAGGGCTACTGTGGCCTTGTTTACTCTTTCTTGAATGTTAGGTTTCCAACTTAATTTCTTATCTATAAAAAATAGGACCCAAGTATTTTGCTTGTTCTGAAAATTTAAGTGGTACCCCGTTTATATGGGGAGGGTCGATGTGTGGGATGTTGTATTTCCTGGTTAAGAGGACAAGATGGGTTAACGCCTAGTCCACACCGATTTGCCCAGTTGATAATGTTATTTAAAGTGTTCTGTAAGAGTTCTTTAAGTGTATTGGGAATATTAGGATGTTTTCCCAGCACTGCAATAGCAACATCATCCGCATAGGCAAACACTCTGTATCCCTCTCTTTCTAGAGTGATTACTAGTTCATTTATTACTAAGTTCCAGAGGAGAGGGCACAGGATACCGCCTTGTGACGTACCTCTGCTGACACTCCTTTGTGTAGTTAAATCGCCTAGTTTTGAGTTGATAATCCTGCTTATCAGCATCTGATTTAACAACGTACTAATCGATTTATCTGCCTTCAGAGATGTCAATACACGTGTAATTGCCGATGTTTTGACATTGTTAAATGCTCCTTCTATATCTAAGAAGGCAACTAAGGTGTACTATTTATGATGGCGGGAATGTTCGATTGTACGTATTATACAGTGTAGAGCCGTTTCAATCGATTCCTCTTTATTGTAGGCATGTTGGGCCTTCAATCAAACGTTCAAAATTTTTAAGAAGTATTGATGATAAACTGATTAGTCTCAGATCTTTAGAGCTCAAGTGGCTGGGCTTTTGGGATAAAAACAACTCAAACTTGTCTCTATGACAATGGTATATATCCCAGTTTAAAAAACCCCTTAAAGATATTTTCTAGGATGGGTATTAGAAAATTAACATTTTCATGCAGTTCAACTGGAATTATACCATCCGCACCTGCAGATTTTTAGGGTTTAAAGCTGGTAATAGCCCATTTAAGTTTTTCCCTAGTGACTAGATCTTGTGAGGGAGTAAATACATTGTCGCAAAAACTTGGAATATTATTATTGATATTATTGGAGCTACCAGAAAAGTGAACGTCTTCTGGTAGCAAGTTGACCGAAGCTTTGGTTCTGTTAAAGAGTTTTCTGCATTCTTTTCGAAGTGGTTCTAATCCAGAATTCCACCAGAGTGGTTTCTTTTTACACCTTACTTGTATAAGAGGGCATGCAATGTCTAGAGATTTGTTTAGGGCTAATGTTAGATTATTGACTTTGTCGTCAAGATCTTCAATGTTAGTGTGAATATAAAGGAGTTCAGGTATGACTAAACTATTCATTATTTTCTCATATTTTGGCCAATCTCTTCTTTTTAGATTACGAAAGGTGGGTTGGCAAGATGGATCATTTATAAGGTTGGATTGGATATATCTATGATCGGAAAAGGAATAATATTTGGATACCTTCCACTTCAGAATATTATTATTAATGAAATCTGAGACAAGAGTTATATATAAAATTTCATGTCGGTTTTTAGTAACAAAAGTTGGTTCATTACCAACATTACTTATTATATCAGTGCTACCCCACAATGTATGCGTTAGCAACACTTCCAATGATAAGGCCAATGTTAAGCCTTTTTGCTTCAGCTACTAGTCCCTCCAGAGTGTCGCCCGGGAGATGGCCAAGGTGGTCATGGCCGAGATACGCCGACGCCAGCCACAACGTTCCTTTGGCTGTTTCCAGTCCTGCGGCGCTGAAATTAGGGAGTAAAAATACATTTAGGCTACTTTTGACTAATATGCAAGATCTGGGTTCACCCTCACCTAATGCATATAGCAAGTAGTAATATCATGAGTCATGATTCCTCGAACAATGGAGTGTTGGAGATTATTCTGGAGTTTTTGCAGCATTTTCGCTACAGTACTCCAGATCAGCCTCTAACAGGGTGATGTCAAAGTCTTCTATTTCTGAGGATGAATTCAAAAGACTATCCTCATCCACAAACATTTGTGAGAATTATCAGAATTATGCTTGGTTAAGTCAACGAGCAATTCTCGCCGCAAAGAATAATGATATACACGCATTGAATTTCACCATTCACTCAAAAATCGATGGCGATTTGCAAAACTGAACGAAGATCTTCTCGATATATATGAATGGTCTAAACGTAATGGCCATACCAATATCTAAACATCAACCACATTTTTCTGACTTTCCTCCTATCCTTTTAAACTCACGCCCAGTTGAATACGTAAGCCATGCTAAAAATCTTGGCCTTATCTTCAATAACAAACTAACTTGGGATAACCACATTAGTTCCATCACGTCAAAAGTATATGCTTCGCTCCGAGGCTTATCAACAACAAAAACAATTCTACCAAGCCATGTCAAGCTGAGGCTGGTAAAATCTCTTATAATTCCAATAATAACATATGGCTGTGAGTTGTTTGCCAACCCTGATTACCTGTCCCTTCAAAAGCTCAGAGTAGCCGTTAATTCATGTGCCCGATATGTCTTTAATGTTCGTAGATTTGATCATATTTCGTCAGAAGCTACTCAACTTCATGGATGCAACCTGGAAACTTTTTTAAATATCGATGCTGCTCCCTACTCTTCAAAATTATTCACAAGAAGGAACCTAGATATTTGTTTGATTAAATTACCTTTTGTTCTTCAAACCGGTCTATGGTACTGCGACCTTCTATACGCACCTGCTTGACTTCAAGCAGGCAATTTTTCATTTACGCTGTCAAGCTCTGGAATGATTTGCCCAGTCATGTGAAGTCGAGAATTGAGCACAGACTTTTTCTTAAATTATGCTTTGATTACCTTTCCAGTCTGAGTTGAGATAACTTAATTTATTTATTTTTGTTATTTTCTTTTAATGTTTTGGTTGCGATTTTTTTTTTGTTTTTTATTTTTTTTATTATTATTAACTAAATAAATTAAAGTTTAAATTATTAATATCTCTTTCTTTTTATTGTTATTTCTTTGTAATTTTAGTTTTTAATTCTTAATTTTAAGTTTTCCATTCATTAATTAATATTTTTGTTTTCTTTATAAATTATTCCTGTACTAGCATAAGTTATCTTGATGTACAGCGTTACCTTTTCAAATAAATACTAAAATACTAAAAATTTGGTGACATACAAATCCGTTGATTCCATAACAAATCCCGATGGTGTAGTAAATTATCCAACGGAGTTTTTGAACTCTCTGGAGTTACCAGGATTTCAGTTATTATGATATTGCGTAATTTGAATCCACCGCGACTTTGCAACGGTACTCGACTTGGTGAAAAGACTTATGCCGAATTTGATTGAGGCAACCATTATTAACGGAAATTACGCAGGTGAAAATGTATGTATTCCTCGAATACCAATGATTCCGACTGATATTCCGTTTGACTTCAAACGATTGCAATTCTCGGTTCGCAATGACAATTAACAAGTCGGAAGGCCAATCACTTACTGTTTGCGGGACAAATTTAGAAAATCATTGTATTTCACATGGGCAGCTATACGTTGCGTGTTCACAAGTTGGGAAACCGTCCGTTTGTTTGTTAACGTCAGACCAAAAAACAAAAAATGTGGTTTACCAAAGAGCACTTCAATGAAACGGATAATTTGCGGACACGTATAACGCTTTGATTCAGTATTTACTTTGGATTTAATTTCATTTTTTACTTAGAGAAGTTCAACTAAATTACACTTCATTTTTGTAATCGAAATGAATTCATTATTAATGTGAAATGGAATAAAATTTTTCTTTTCAAATATAAAACAAAAAAAATGTTGTCTTCATTTTTTAATCCCCAAACGAAATGTTACAAAAAACGAAGCCATCTGGTGGCGAAACGGAGTTCGTCGGGTTTGCTAGTATGTATATGTATATAAAAAAAAAATTATTTTTTGAAAAAACAGCTCTAACGATTTTCTAATTTTTTTTTGAAAAATTTCAGTTTTAAGATTAAAATTTTTTTTTACTTTTTTATCAATTCAAATAATGAACTTCAGGGTTTTTTTTTCATAGTTTTACTTGTGACTATAATCTATAGTAGGTAGTGGGGTTATATTGTATTTTTTTGATTTGACTTAAAAACCAAGATGTTATCGCACAGGAGCAAGTACATACATACATACGTGCGACCCAGTCGTGCATTTTTTTTTTTTTTTTTATTTCACAAAGTTTATTTGACACAATTATATAATATCTACTTATTTCATGTGTGTTACAAGTAACGTGTCTACCTAGAAATAAACTTCTAAAAAAGTGCGGTATTATTCATCGACTAAATGCCAACAAAATGGGACATGTACTAATGGAGTTGTTAGGAAAATAAAAACAATATCAATATCTACTCAATATCAATAAGTAAAAAAAACATTCAGAACAAGATATGAAACATGTTCAAATCTGGTTCTGCCCACACACTGCATAACAACCTCTAGACTATACGACACTAAGGGGTGATAAATTCAAATACGAACATCAATTAGCAACGATTTAAGGTATTTGACTGCCTGTAGCCACTCCTTGATTGTGTCTTGAGAGTTAGTCTGTTAATTGCTGTGGCATATCGGTCCATCGCGAGTACATAGTTTTTTTTTTCAAATAAGAATCTGGTTGCATTTTGATAAAATCCATGTTGGGACATAAATTGTTGCGTGTTTGTTAGATATGTAGACAGATTTTTTTGCATAACAATAATGGCTGTTTACTTATTATTATTATTATTATTATTATTTATTTATTTTCGTGATAATATTTTTTTCAACAAGTCTACGACCGCACGTGTTACATTCAGAGATTTGAAATATATTTTCTTGCTACTGAAACATCATTTAAAAAAAAAAAAAAAAAACAAAAAAATAAACAATTGGAAAAATGTTTTAATTTTTAATTGAAGGAAAACACTATTAAAAGCCTTCATACTATACAAAAAAAAAATTACAATTAAAAGAATAATGTATATATATATGTAAATATATATACATACTCGTATATACAGATAAATATACATGACATTGATGAGTGCTTGAATAGCTACAAATATTAACAACAAATATGTAAAACAAGATTATTCAATTATTTAATGATATACGAGTATATGTGCATATGCACAAGGAAAAAAAAATAAATGAGTAAGTAAATGAAGTAATAAACAAATACATGAATAAATAGTAAATAAATAAATAAATAAATAAATAAATAAATAAATAAATAAACAAATAAATAAATCAATAAATAAATAAATACAAAAAAATATATATAGTTACATAAATACATGAATGATTAATAAATATCAATTAAATAAGAAAAAAAGAGCAATTTAAGTATATATGAATAAATAACAAAATAAATAATAAAAATGGCAGACGGTGATTTTCTGTTGATGAACGGATAAAGCATTTTAATAGCAATATTCAATTTCTTTACTGTGTTTTAAACTTGCTCCCTAAAGGTAAGTTTGGTATCGAGAATAACTGCTAGGTACTTAACAGACTGATTCCATTCTACAATGCTTCCACTGATTTGAAGTTGGCTGCTCGGAAGGTAGCAAGCTTTTCTTTTTCTTGAAAAAAAGATGGCTTGCATTTTTCCAGCATTAAGTTTAATCTTCCATTTGCTATAGTATTTTTCTAAAATTTCAATGGCATATTTTAAATTTATCTCAATATTGAGATAAAACCCATGCGATGAAAAAATGGCAGTGTCATCAGCAAAAATTGCTGATTGGCAAAAAGGAAGCACATGGAAATCAGACGTATAAATATTGCACAAAGAGGGTCCAAGGACTGATCCTTGTGGAACCCCAAAACTGAAATAACGTAAACAAGAAATACCACTATTAACATGAACTTGAAAACATCTACCAGACAAGAAACTTTGAACAATTTTACACAATTAAACTGGGAAATTAAATTTTATCATTTTATATACAAGTCCATCGTGCCATACAGAATCAAAAGCCTTCTCTATATCTAGTAATATCATTTCTGTAGACTGTCATTCACACGCTGTTCTTTTACATGGTTACAGATTCTTTTTATTTGATGTGGAGTGCTGTGAAATCTTCTAAAACCAAATTGCTCGTCAGGAAGAAGATTAGAAATTGAAACAAACTTTAAAATTTGTTCCTTGATAACTTTTTCATATATTTTGCTAATGCTGCTTAGTAAGCTTATAGGTCTGTAACTAGAAGACACATCTGGAGCCTTACCAGCTTTCAATATAGGCACAACCGTTGCTTTTTTCCAAACACTAGGAAAATATTGAAGTTTCAAAGAGGCATTAATTTTAAGTGTTAAAAACTTGATTCCTTTTCGGGGGAGATTTTTTAAAAAAATATATCTGTTTACTTTTTACATACCTTCTTGTGTAGAAGATAATGTTGAAAATTGATTAGGAATTTTTTGGAAAGAGCGAAAGACGATAACAAGTAAATAATTTTCCATTGAGTGCCCACCCACAATTACCTTAATCGAATAAAACGACATGCAAAGCAAACACAAGCTCTTATTCTACTACTTTCTTTTTTTGCATAAATCAATTTTGGACAGAATGACATCTGTATCTTAAAAACTTGAACAGAAATAAGGTAAATCTGTTCTTAACAAAATGTCATATTTTTGAAAAAATTTTGTCTAAAGATAAATATATGAGTAAAATTGACGATATGCATCCGAAGCTACATAAATGTTTTAAAATAGTTTTAGTTCAAGAATTGATTTAATTAATTGTTTTCTCTTAAATTTGAACCACTTCATAAATTTATTACAATTTCCCAATTTAATTTTAATTATTTTCCTTTTTGGCATTTTACATATTAAAATTCAACAGAACAAAAGCTGAAAGGATAAAGCTCATCTTCCACCTACAGTATGTATTTGGTAGACTGAAAAGTAAGCTTCGCGGCTAATAACTGGAGATTAATTAGCGAAATAAAAAATAAAATGTTTATGTTTTTTTTATTATAAATCATTTCAATTTTCAAAAGACTAATTAATTATAGCTCTGCTGTCCTGGGAGCTATTTAAATGGATTTAAAATATAATGTGCAATTATAAAGCAACCGTGGCAAACTACTTGGTGAAAATGAAATAATGAATGAAGTTTAATTAGAGAGAGTTGTTTTTGTAACTTCTTAATTTGTGGACAACTAAGTTAAGTGAACACTTAAGATTATAAAATGCAGTATTTCAGTATGGATAACCAAGACTGTGAAGACACCAGACAGAAAAGAGCGATTTACTCTATATGTAGGTACCCCAAATATTTCGGCTTCTCAAATAAATAAACCTGGAGTAAGAGCTGAGAGCATAAATTAACCTAGAATAGACCTTAAGGTCGCAGTGTATTTAATTCCAAAAATTATTCATTCATATCATATAATGAAGTCTTCTTCTTCTTTATTTTCCGACGATTGTTATGATTCGAATGGGACCACAACTCTTCCTAAGGATCCACTCGTGGGGCTTACCGGGTTGACCTCAGAAGACGTCGAAAGGCCTCCCGGTTTTCAATTTTTCCATGTCTAAGGCCAACTAAATGCAGGTGTCGTTGCATTTGTCTCACCTAGGAGTTATTGTGCCTTTCTTCCGCGATAGTGTTAGGACATTGCGTGCTGTCGCCCTTTTGAACTGAGTTCTCAGGGATGCTTCTGTTTACATGACAGTACCAGCTAAGTTGGTCATGCTGTATTTTATGCAAGATTGTATTTTTGACTTGAAGGCTTCCTCAGATTTTCTTTCTTTTTATACGATTACGCTTTGTCACTCCTGCTAATGCTGCGATGCATCTTCATTATTTCAGCTGTCGTCAATTTACTCTCATACTTTTTGTACACTGTGACAAATGCAGTGTAGAGCTTTCCTTTCAGCTTAAGAGGCATTTTTCGATCACAGAAGATAGCAGATGTTTACCACCACTTTAGCCACCCAAGCCCAAGCTCCTTTGCTTATGATCACGTTCCCGCTGCAATGACACAGGATTTTCACTTGTGATGCCTCTATTGTCAGCAAAGAACAGCTGATTCACTTTAGGGTTCGTCACTTCATCCTTAAGCACATATTAAAGGACTGAAATAAAGAGCAAATGACTCAAGTCCATTCCCTGGTGCACACCTACTCTAATTGAGAACTCTTCAAAATTTCAGCGTGGCATTTTACGTTTGTTTAAACTTGCTCGTACATATTTATGACATCCCCACGTTGTCTTCCGGAGCACCTTGTTGCCTAGGTGCAACCCAAATCAGATCTCGTGGTTGTCTATCAAATGCTTTTTCGAAACCAACCAGGGGCGCTACTCTGTATTTCTTTCCGAAAGTCAATCCTATCCGTTCCGCTTTTTATTTCGTACCCTGTTAAACATTCGAAACGGAAAAAATAGTACTTAATACTTTTCCCTTTTACGGATTAGTTTTTTCGAGTCTCGAATTATTTCTCATGAGATCTGTCAAATTTATAAATCAAAAAATTTGGTTGAGCCTTGGATGCATGCAGAAAACAATGAAGAAAGAATTATACGGGACAAATCAAATATAATGGAAATGTCGGAAAAAAGGTAAAATTTTATTTGTGGAAAAGATTCATTTCAGTATTTAAATGACCTGTATATCAATTTGCATAGTACTCTCATGAACACGTTCCACACGTGCGTCGGCCCCCAGCGATCACACACCTAACTAATTTTCTGGTTCCCGTTTCTGTTTATATACAAGTGCGCCCTCAAGCGACCACACAACACAGCTGTGTGGCACGTGCTCATGAGAGTACTATAGATATCATATGCAATACCCTTGGCCAAATCGGGATGCGAACACATAAAATCGATTGATATTTTTGCTCGAAGATTCCCTGTAATTGCATTTATTTGCTTAAATTGTAATTTTAACTAAAATTTTCAAAAACAACTTACATTTTCAGACATTCGCATTCAGTTCCGTTAACACATTTGATGAAGAAACAAATTTTCCGTTTTAAAATTAAAGTATTTAACTGCAATAATAAAAATCAGATACAAATATTAACACGTATAAACCACTAATACAGCAAAAGCAATAAAGTTCAACTTTTATGTATGCAGCTCACAGCACTCGACTGAATTCATCTTAGGTTAGGTTAGGTAAGTGGGCTGACAGATGATCTTATTTCCGTCACACTTAGATCAATATATAATCCATTGTGATAACCTTAGTTGAATAACCTATGGCAAAGTCCTATGAAAGAGTTAATTTGTTGAGAATGTAAATAAGGTTCCAGCGAGGTCGAAAAGTGCCTACAATTCAGTTAAATTTATGTTTCTGTCGTCGTAAGATCACCATGGTTAGGAGAGGTTTATGCGTCAGGATTATTCTTGGGTGTGTTCCTCTTCCTCACCCCTTCCAGGTTAGATAATCCCTCCCCCAGGCCCGTAGAGGCAGTGGCCTCATTCAACGTCTGGTGGATGGGCTAGATGGACCGGTGGTTGGTGTGTAGTTTAGTCAAACATTTACAGCAGGTGGGCCTGTTGAGGAGAGGCAGAAGCGTCAGGGTGTTTGCCTTAAGCTTCTTCCGTCCTTTTCCCACATGGCATATCACAACCTTCCCAGGCCCGTAGGGGCAATGGCCCCATTCAACGTCTGGTGGACGGTAGAGGTAGACCAGTAGTTTGGTGTATTGTGTTGTCTTGTTGAATCGGCATATTGAGTCACACATTTGGTGAGGAGAGGTTAACGCACCAAGAAGTTTTACATGGGCGTGTTCCCCTCCTCAGCCCTACCGATCGCCCTCCACCAGACCCGTACAGGCAGCGGCCTCATGCAGACGACTAGTGGATGGGTTTGATAGACCGGTAGATTATGTACGTGTTTCTGTATTGTCTTGTCGGTGTTGTCTTGTTAAATTGGTATTCTGAGACACAACCTTGGTGAAGAAAGGTTAAAGTACCAAGAAATGTTTCCTGGGCATGTTCCCCTTCATTACCCCACAGTGTGAATCATCCCTCCCCCAGACCCGTAGAGGCAGTGGCCTCATTCAACGTCTGGTGGATGGGTTAGATAAAACGGTGGTTGGTGTGTCTGTATCATTTTGTCTATCCTCTTAACTATGATACACCTGGGTAAGGATGGGTTAACATGCCAAGATCAACTTCCAGGGCGTGCCTTCCTCGTTTATTTCCACAGCGGAGATCTGTCCTCCTCCAGGCCCGTAGGGGCGATGGCCCCATGCAACGTCTGGTGGATGGGTTAGATAGACCGGTGGTTGGTGTATGTACATAGGGTTGTAATTGTTTAATTTTCAAGTCATTTTGTGGCTTTAGTGAAATCTAGCAGGCTTTTACTTGGAATAGAGGAGAGTTCTTCCAAGTCATCGAAAAAGTGTTTCCCGAGAAGACTGTTTCTCAGATGGCAAAGCGCAGGACAGTGGCACAGGAAACGAGTAGTATCCTCATGTGTATCCTCATCACCACATCCTCTGCATAAGTCATCCACACTGAGCTTCATCTTCTTCCTGTGGTAATGCTCACGAGAAGAGAGAGACATTTTTTGTTTAGTCGGTTAATTCTATCAGTCTTTTGTTTACTGAAGTTAGGCCAGAGTTTTCCAGTTGTGACAAGTTGTATCAAATTGTGGTTGTATCAAGTGAGCTCCATCTTTTGTCTGTCAAAGATAGTACTAAGAACCTTAATCTCTTCGCGACAGCAAGCTACAAGCTTCGATTTTATTACAATGGCAGAAATTGCTTTTATGGCCGCTTGGCTGTCAATGAAAAAGGTAATATCAGCTCGTGGTATTGCCAACATTGATATTTGATTAGCAGCTCTTGTCACTGCCAGGACCTCAGCTTGGAAGACACTGCTGTAATTAGGAAGTCTGATTAAGCTGGCTAGTCCAAGGGTTTCTGAAACGAAACCTGCACCAACACCAGTATCCATCTTGGAGCCGTCAGTGTAAACTGCAACCGTCGGTTCGTAGGTTAGTGGTTCGTTGGTTAGCCATTCACCACAAAGTTTCAGTGGGCATCTTTTTCTAATGCGTTACCGAGAATTGAGGCTATCATTAGCTTTGTCTATGAACTCATGTTCTAACATCTCATTAGTGTTCAACTTAGGTATTTCGGTCTCTACTATCCTATTAAAAATATCCCAGTTGGTTCTTCTTATATTTCTAAAAGGTTTACTAGGGTCTGGAGTGTCGGGTATTATGAACTCTATAAGTTTATGGTCAGAAAAAGACTCATCTTTTAATACCCTCCACTGGTCTATTAAAACAGTATCAGAGTTGCTTCAAAAAGTAACATCGAGTACTTTTTTACGATTCTTAGTGACAAAAGTGGGTTCATAACCCCTATTAGCTACTAAAATATTGTTTTCTATAAAGAATTCAAAATGTAAATGGTGGGCGTTGGCATCATCAGCCCACGACGTCGCGACGTCCCATTTATGCAGAGTGGCACGTTGGATGAGCTCCCTTGTTATATCCGCCGCCGGTGGTCCTACCGTTGCATCAACTGGCATATAGCACGATGCTATGATTAGTGGTGGGAGTCCGGCTCGCTCTAATTTGACGGTCGCCTGGTCTGAATTACTGTATCTGGATAGAAGAAAGACATCAATCTGGGGGTTGGCCGTGGCGCGATGGTATGCGTTGTCGCCTGTCAACCAAATGGTCACAGGTTCGATCCCAGCCGTAGTTCTATGTCTTGTTTTTTTTCCATTATCATTGATCATTGTTGGGCCGCTGGTTTACTCATTACATGTTGTTCAGGCATAACACTAACAACATGTGATTGAGTAAATACTAGTATGCCCAACAAATATGACAATGAACAAAATAATGCGAATTATAAAAGGACATAGATATACGACACGGCAATTTCTCCGCTTTAGCCCAGCCGCCAACCCTGGAGATAAAATCTGAGACAACCACCACCTTCAGTGTCAGTACCTCGCGCCACACACACCTTTCCCTTCCCATCCTATCCTATCCTTCACGCCCGCGCTGTGTTGATACATATAAAGGGCAAACCAAAAATCCCCTTGAGCGCGCGCATATTATAAAAAAAAAAAAAAAAGTTCTTTGGAGTGTAGGCCTTTATTCTGCCACCTGCATTCCAGGGTTCTTGAATAAGGGCAATGTCTATGAGTCTACTCTCCATGAGATAGACTAAATTGGCACTGGCGGCTTTACTATGGTGGAGATTAATTTGTATTAGTTTCATGATTTTATTTTATTGAAACCCCTTCCCCTCAATTACTTTTTTTCTTAGTAGCTACCAGTCGCAATTTGCATCGGTTTGTACCGAGGCGCACCTTGAAGTCTATTTTGCGTAGAAGTGGTATTGATCTGTGATTTAATATTACTACCACTTCTGTGCCGTCTTTAGTCTGCTCGCCCATCTCTGCCACTTCTCAGTCTTGACTAAGCTAAGCTGGTCAGTGTTGACTGGCCTGAGGTATCGTTCAACACGATCTCTCGGAATGAGCGGTCCTCTTATCGTGAGCTTACCTCTAGGCCTAGAGAACTCGCCGATTTCTTTTTTCCCCATGAGGTGAAGGCATGTAAGGGTTTTTTCATCCTCACATGACAGCATTTTGAATCCTTGGTAGGTATTGAGGGTACCGAAGAGTGGCGGTGGCCGTCTCTTGACGATAGCCTCGTGGACCTCCTCAAGGATCCGAAGTTCCAGTAATCGTGGGAGGCATTGGCCTCTCCACGACTAGACTGTCATGTCCGTCTAGTCACTTTTAAGTGTTGAGTCCTGTTGCCCTGGTATTGCAGAGGTTGACGCACTTGGATTGCATTTGGGGCTGTGGCCCTGAATGTTCCCCTTGTGTTCCGCCCCTACACTTACCTCTTCCGATACTATATAATCACCTGTCAGACAAGCAGGAGACGGAAGCTCAGAGCAACATCTGGCAGGTGTATCAGATAGACCGGTAGCTGGTTGTCGTTGTCTGTCCTTTAATGTCTTTGCTGGAGTGTTAGATGAGATCGCCCCCTTCCCAGAGGCAGCCTCTTCCGAAGAATGGGTATGTGGCCCATTATTTTTAGGAAGCTCCGTCAGTAGAAAAGCATGCGCATTTAGCAGTCTTTTCTGTTCTGCGTCCGTAAGTTCATTCCAAACCCTTTTACCAAGTCGTTGGACTGTCCTTCTACAGTTGGAGATTTTGCTCCTTCTGGAGGAAGTGGACAGCCCGGAATGATTAGAGCTGGCAACGGAACCACAGTCAATGATGTCGTCACTGTCAACTGTCCCGATGCTGGCTCCATCTTCAACCCAGAGATTGGCAAAAGGGTTTAGCAGTAGGTCCTCTTCTTCGTCTGTCATGGTCTTTGTTATGTCTTTGTTGTCTGTGTTTCTTGTGTTTTTTGTCACTGGCGACTTGTTTTCCTCCGAACCCAAGCCATTGCCGGCAGTCGCGACTGCTGCCGACTCTTTAGCGTATATCCCCGCTAGCTTTTTATTTGTTTCTGTTGTGTCAGTCATGGTTTTGTCATAGGTTTGGGTTTCTTAGTTAGTCCATATCTACAGCTGACCAGCTGATGATTTAGGGTTTCAAATCTACAGCTGGTCAGCTGCAGATCTGAACGTAAGCCTCCTCACCACAACAAGGTGAACCCAGCGAGGAGGTCAATGAATTCATCTTAGTATTCAGATAAGAATTTTCATCTGAAAATTCAAAAAAAAAAAAAAAACTAACTGAATGTCAAAGATGACTAATCAGAAGTTCTGAAAGTCAAAACAAATCATACCACATGCCACAACCTTATTATAACTAAGATCAAAATAATCATCCAAATGCAGCCAAAATTAAAGATATTTGGTTTATATCCACAGCTGTCTAGGAAAATAAAGACTATAACAACTGCACTACCCTCCATCCATTTGTTTTCGTTACTTTCCAGTCCTCAATATCTTCTGAATCAAAGTTAACAAGAAAAGAAAAAAAAAACGCACACAAACAACACTGCAGATGTAGCTTAATTTCAATATAAAAGCATTAAAAAAAAGAAAATATCCTTTACAATCAACGACCTGAGCCGCAATTTTGAAAATTGCTACCTTTTTTATTTTTGAAATCATATAAAAGAAAGGAAAATAGTCCTTTTGTCGTGTTTTGTTTTAGAAGCAGATGTTTTAATTTCAAGATTATTACATTCGGTTACCATGATTTGATTATGCAATAAATGTATAGTTACCTCACCGATACATTAAAGACAAACTCTTAGTTACAAAAAGTAATCGAACTCAAGATATTAATCGAATCTGACATATCAAGGCTATCGGGTTGTTTTTTCCTATTGTGGCCGGTAAGTTTCTAGGAGTTAGGTAGTTATATGCACCTGCAGTTTAAAGGGATAATTCATTTTGTTTAAATATTAAAATTAATGCACGACTGAGTCGCATGTACTTGCCCCTTTGGGCATTCACATCGTTTTTAAGTATATAATGGCCAGTTGCACCAAGCGCCTCAAGGCTCAGTCCTTGGTCCAGTTTTGTATAATATCCATACGTCTGACTTCCCAAAGCTACCGCTTTGTGAAACTGGGATTTACGCAGATGACACCACTGGCGTACTTTCATCGCATTTATTTGGTCTTAATATTCAGACCAATCTTCAAAATGCAATTAAATCCTTATGAGACATTTTCACAGATGGAAGATTAAATTAAATGTTGGTAAGACTAAATTTTTTTCACCAGAAAAAGAAAGCGATTATATCGTCCCAAACAATCCAAAAGTTAAATAACAATTTTTCAATAAACTGTGATATATCTGTTGTCGAGCTAAATGTGTAATTGCTAATTACTTTTCTTATATATTGTATTATGGCCAGTTTCAAAGTGAGAGTTTAAACTTTACTTTTGGTTTAAACTGAAGTTCAACCATTAAATAGGTTTCACAGTGTTCGTTTAAACGTTGAACTGAGTTCAATCTGAAGTTCAAGTTAAACGAGCGAAAACTACGGTTTAAACTTCGGTTCAACGCGGAGAACCCCTGAACGCAACCTCTCAAATTTAATTTGAGAGCTATGTACCTTTCATAATTTTCTTCATTTTAAAAATTGTGTGTGAAGGAATAGCAAACGAAATATATTTATTTCTACTAAATTTTAATAAAATGTTTTCGAGCTCGGAAAGTGATTTTGAAGATACATATAAGTGACAAGGAAAATGCATCTTTTTTGTGAGAGTGGTTAGAGAAAAACCGCATCCGCTAGAGAACAAATCACTTCAACTATTGGGACGATGTTGAATTTTTTGAGAGATTTCGTATTGGTATTGGAGCAAATTCGATCCAAAATTGAAAATATTACGAAATGGTAAGAAATGTTACCCCTATATAAAAAAATTTTTATGATTTTAGTTAGTGCTTCAAAAACAAAATATTTTGTATATTACTTTGACTTTTTGGATTTATGATGTCGCAGCCATAAACCGATGGTAATCCTTGCACTTGGTCTCCCAATATTTCTAGCACTATCTGGTCCGATTGATTCGTTATAATTTGCTGCGGACCACCTCCAGTTTTATATAGCTTTTTGTTTTGGGAAGCGTGATTTTGTTTTGTTCTTTTTTTAATGTTTTTAGGACCTCTGAAGAACGATAATAAGAGCCACTTTTTAAATTAAATTCTTTTTCAATTGACTCCCATGCTACTAACTTTTCTTTCCATTGGACTTTTTCAGTCTTTTTGTTTTCAATAACATTTTTATGCTTCACAACCAGCTGCATTAAGAGTTCGACGTCCGCGGTAGAAAAATTAAAACTTCTTTTTTTTTTTGCCCAACGATTTTATTTGAATTTTCCATTTTCTTTATCTTTTTTTGAATTTGATTCACCAATGGCTTCCAGGAAGTACCAAACCATACAAAATTTCTTTAAGAATAATGGAATTAGATTTTAAAAAACTACAATGCTGCCAACTTAATATTTCACTCCTTTTTTTTCAATAATTGCTTATACCGTGCGATATAAGGCACGTAGGAAAATGATATTGGTATCAAATGAAAGATATTTTTTTTTATCTTTTTAATGAATTCAAAACTATTATCCTACCAACAACATTTTTTCAAATATTTAGTATAAACTTCTTAAAAATTATGTTTTTTTTACTTACCTTTTGAACACAGATATCTTAAAAAAATCAGTAATGACATCTATTTTTTTTTTTTTTGCATTATTTTAAAGCTCTATATTTCACCTTTAATTTAATATATAATTTAGTACTCATTCTTACTACTAATACTTACTTTTTAACAAACTTACTCTAATAGTAAGGGAGGCGACCGTAAGATTACCTTTCTAATCGGGCGACACAAAATAAGTATATAGGATCGATAGATTTTTGGCCACTGATCAAGAATCTGCTGGTCGGACAAAGCTTTTCAGGGAACTTTAGGCGGTACGGTTTTTTGAGACTTACCTATCCAATTGGGGATCCGAAAATTTTTACTGTTAGTAGCTAGAACTTTCAGTGTAGATTCTAAAACGCTTGGTCGGACAAGCAATATCAGGGATCAAATGTCTGTCCGACCACTTCAAAAAACGGGAATTTTGGGTCCAACCTATCCAATCACGGTCACGGACGATATGGGTATCAAATGAAAGGTACATTTGTCCTCTTTACAAATCCACTGGTCGGACAAAGATTTTCAGGGATCAACCCTTTGTCCGACCACTTTGAAGCGAAAAAATCTTTTTTTATCGGATTATTTTTACCATGGTGCCAAATCTATATTTTTATCAAGAATATGGTTGAAGGAATATGGTTGGGGTACCGAACGAAAGGTATTTTTTCCCTCTTTAAAAAAATAGTGGTCAATCAAAAATTTTCAGAAAATAAATACTCGTCCGACCACTTTGAAGGAAAAAACATTGTTTTTTGGCTTCTGGTTCCCTTTATTGTGAAAATCCTATGCATGCATTCATAATAAAAATGGTTGAAATGGGTATCAATCGAAAGGTATATTTTCCCTCTTTTAAAAAATACTGGTCAATTAAAGGTATTCAGAAAATAAACCCTCGTCCGACCACTTTGAAGCCAGAAAATATTGTTTTTTACTTCTATTTCCTACATTGTACAAATTGTATGCGTATATTCATAATAAAAATGGTTAAAAATGGTATCAATTGAAAGATATATTTTCCCTCTTTACAAATATACTGGTCAATAAAAGATTTTCGGAAAATAAACCCTCGTCCGACCACTTTGAAGCCAGAATATATTGTTTTTTTACTTCTATTTCCTACATTGTACAAATTGTATGCGTATATTCATAATAAAAATGGTTAAAAATGGTATCAATCGAAAGATATATTTTCCCTCTTTACAAATATACTGGTCAATAAAAGATTTCGGAAAATAAACCCTCGTCCGACCACTTTGAAGCCAGAAAATATTAATTTGTTTTTTTTTTTCATATTCCTTTACGATGTTCATAGAGTAGATATTTGTGTTCGGTAAAGTTGGTAATGAAAAAATAAAATCAATAGTTTTAAAAATTTCATAAAAGGTCAAAAATACTCACCCAAGGTTTACCCTAAACGTTCAATCGAAATAATAACAAAAAAAAAAAAACAGTATTAAATCAATCTTTAATTATACATTTTTTCAATAACGTTATAAAATAGTGAAAAAACATAAAAATATTTCTTGTTCTTATATAACTAGAATAAATTTTAAAAAAATCATCCTCGGAGTCCTGTTCACAAAGCGAATCTAATTCGTCGTTTGTTTCATCAAAAAGAATGTCTTCAACATTAAGCGGCGCGCGTTGGTTCGCCTTCATACCAAAGGGGTAAAAACTTTTCATTTTTTAAAATCCAGCCAAAATCTTCTGGCCTTATTTTAATACAATCTGATTGTGTTGCATTTGCCCACATCGAACTAACAAAAATTGTTCTTTTGATTTTTTGCATGAGTGCTTTAAAACAAGGTGGAATTAAGCTAGAATTAAAGTTTTTCATGTTTTTAAAAAAGTTTGTCGTAGTTTTATTTTTCTCCGCATAAAGGTTTTGAAACATTTGGACTCTAGCTAAATTTACATCACAACAATTTTTAATGCCGTACATGTGCAGAGTGAAGTATTGAATTATTTCAATGACTCCATCGTCTACTATCCCATTATTAGAACTACTCAATGCTTCAAATGCTTGCTGAAAATGATTATTTTTTTCTAAAATCGTTAATGGTTTTGCTTTACCTTTTCTGAAAAAACAGGCCGTATAATCACAACCTGTAAAAGCATGAAAAGCGGGTAGAGAAAGACACATACTTTTTCCTAATACCGAGGCCAGTTGTGTGCATTTTAAAGTCTCTTGACTTTATGGTTCCAGATGCTAACCAAATTTCAATATAATTCAATTTGTGCATGTTCCCTAACAAGATAATTAAAACGTCGGTATCAGATGCTTTAACCAAAACTTTTGAATGTGGTTTTGACTTACTGATGTGGAATATCATTCTTGTGTCAGCTTCTTCGTGACTGCAGTTTAAAATAGATACTTCAGTTTTTATTACTTCTTGATTTTCTACCACGTAAGAAAAACATTTTTCATCTAAGGTCAAAAAAACCTTCTTATTTCCAAGAACCTGACATAATGAGTTATTTTACCAATCAGTTGCTAAGAAACTAACCAGAGCCTCTTTAAATTTTGGGTTTCTTAAGGACTTTACAAAGTCATTACTGCGTTTTTGCAGTGGACCATTAATTTTATAATTAACAATTTCTTGTTCATTACGAAACTAATGCTCAGGATCTTTAATAGATGGATGTAAATATCTATCAAAAACCAAATGAACTTCGGAAGCTTCCGTTAAGCATGCTCTTCTTAAGATCATCTCAGAAATCTTTCCAAAAGTTTGTGGTACTGATGGACCCAAACGATGCAAGAAGTAAAAACCATCAATTATATCAATGTCCACACAAATTGGTTCGGAAAACGGAACTTTTGCTTTGAGCTTTTTGGCCAAAACAGATTTATCTGTTTTATGCATTTCTCCACTGTAATGGCAAAGAGAGGGGGGTGCAGGGGCCAGCGGATATGACAGGCAAACTTCCATATCAATTTTTTTTTCTAATGATATTGCTAAAAGTCGCCCAAAGATATCCCTTTCCAATTTTAAAATTTCATAAAGTGGTTATGGGAACACTGGTCGTGGTCATGCTAAAGCTCTATTTGTTTTAGTTATTCTTATTTGTTTTGATAATTTGATTGAACCGGTGCTCTTTTTTATTTGTTAGTTATGCACAATTGCACATGGGACATTGAATCAGAAAAATCGCAATCAAGTCAAGGTTATTATCAATTTTATGATCACTTACTGTTGACAAAATGTCTAATTGTTGGCGCTTCGGTGATGCACTTGGTTTACTGATGTAATTTTTTTTTACATGAATTTTTCTGTAACACGTTTTATGATAGCCAAGAATTTCTTTGGATTCGGAAGACAATTCAATGTTTCCATACTTAAATTTTTTACTTTTTCGAACGGCTATCATGTTAAGAACATTATTAAAGCTGGCATCGGTGAATGCAATCACTTTGATTGATTCGTCATGAACTTCACACAAAAAACACCTTTTCATTTTCAATATGTAGGAAGTATGAAAAATCTTTTAAAATTTATAATATTCCACGAAACTATTTGTCACACTGTTTTTGCAAAATTTTCTATAAATTACACTATATCCAGTTGATTTATTACACACAGTTTATGTATAGTTGAAAACATAAGCCAGAAATTTAGCTAGTGAAGGTTTGTGCAAATTAAATTTACCAATAATGATTGACATATGTATGTACATACATATTATGTACATATATTTGGAACCAAGCAAAGATAAAGAGATTAATAAATGTGTCTTTTTAAATTATGGCATTGAACTTAACGGTGATGTTTGATTCTTGAAACAGTAGAGGTTGAGTCTATTTTTAATGTTATGTGTTTATTTTGTTCTATATTTACATACTTATATAAAATATATATACATATTTGATTTCGTGTATCATAGTAATTTGTTTTTACATTTTTTCTGATCATCGTAAAGGAATATGAAAAAAAAAACAAATTAATATTTTTTGGCTTCAAAGTGGTCGGACGAGGGTTTATTTTCCGAAAATCTTTTATTGACCAGTATATTTGTAAAGAGGGAAAATATATCTTTCGATTGATACCATTTTTAACCATTTTTATTATGAATATACGCATACAATTTGTACAATGTAGGAAATAGAAGTAAAAAAACAATATATTCTGGCTTCAAAGTGGTCGGACGAGGGTTTATTTTCCGAAAATCTTTTATTGACCAGTATATTTGTAAAGAGGGAAAATATATCTTTCGATTGATACCATTTTTAACCATTTTTATTATGAATATACGCATACAATTTGTACAATGTAGGAAATAGAAGTAAAAAACAATATTTTCTGGCTTCAAAGTGGTCGGACGAGGGTTTATTTTCTGAATACCTTTAATTGACCAGTATTTTTTAAAAGAGGGAAAATATACCTTTCGATTGATACCCATTTCAACCATTTTTATTATGAATGCATGCATAGGATTTTCACAATAAAGGGAACCAGAAGCCAAAAAACAATGTTTTTTCCTTCAAAGTGGTCGGACGAGTATTTATTTTCTGAAAATTTTTGATTGGCCACTATTTTTTTAAAGAGGGAAAAAATACCTTTCGTTCGGTACCCCAACCATATTCCTTCAACCATATTCTTGATAAAAATATAGATTTGGCACCATGGTAAAAATAATCCGATAAAAAAAGATTTTTTCGCTTCAAAGTGGTCGGACAAAGGGTTGATCCCTGAAAATCTTTGTCCGACCAGTGGATTTGTAAAGAGGACAAATGTACCTTTCATTTGATACCCATATCGTCCGTGACCGTGATTGGATAGGTTGGACCCAAAATTCCCGTTTTTTGAAGTGGTCGGACAGACATTTGATCCCTGATATTGCTTGTCCGACCAAGCGTTTTAGAATCTACACTGAAAGTTCTAGCTACTAACAGTAAAAATTTTCGGATCCCAATTGGATAGGTAAGTCTCAAAAAACCGTACCGCCTAAAGTTCCCTGAAAAGCTTTGTCCGACCAGCAGATTCTTGATCAGTGGCCAAAAATCTATCGATCCTATATACTTATTTTGTGTCGCCCGATTAGATAGGTAATCTTACGGTCACCTCCCGGACTATAAAAAACACCTTTACATGCTATCGGCTGCTATGAACTTGCCCGTTTAGCGCTTTTTAATAATTCTTATACCCAATTATGTTTTTTTATAATTCTGTCTGATTAATAATAATATTTATATTGAAGATTCACAAGTTGGAGGTATGTTATTATATTCCTGATGACGACCAAATTCAAAATACTCAAAATGTTGATGCAAAAACCAAAAGTTCTTATACAACTTTTGCTTTGATGCGATGTTTTTCAACAAAGTATGCCTACTTCTCACTATAGAAATGTTAAAATGATTCCAAATGGATTATTTGGCAACACACAGTTTAATGGGAATGAACAACCAGCCATAATAATATGTGACGGAACTTATGTCTACCTACGAAAAAGTTCAAATTATAGTTTTCAAAAACAAACATATAGTCTGCATAAGTTTCAGAATTTAGTTAAACCATTTATGATGACATGCTGTGACGGGTATATTATAGACGTATTCGGGCCATATGCCGCAACTGAATCGGATGCAAGTATTATGAAAAATATTTTTAGAGATAAATCTGGGAACATGCGGCATTTTGTTAGAGAAAACGACGTTTTCGTATTAGACAGAGGTTTCAGAGATGCTATTTCAAGCCTTGAATCCTACGGGTACAAAGCTTATTTGCCTGAAACTGTTTTGGAAGGGAATTTTCAGCTGACAACAGCACAAGCTAATAAAACAAGATGTGTCACCATGGTAAGATGGGTTGTGGAGGTTGTAAATGGACGTTTCAAGAGAGACTTTAAGCTTTTCCGACAGAATTTTTTTAATCTAGCTGCTCCTCATTTAATGGATGATTTCAGAATTGCAGCTGCAATTCTTAATAAGTTTCATCCTTTGTTAGAGGACAATGCAGATGCAAGTGTTTTACTGGAGTTGGCATTGAACATATTAAACACTCCTAACTATTTGGGGGATTTAGTTAAAGAAAGAAACCTTAACAGAACAAGGGCAGTGTTTTGTCGAATAAATGGGCATATTCCTAACCTAAATAACTTTCCTTTGCTTGATTTGACAGAGCTTCGTTAGATTTCATTAATGTAAGTTATGTAATAGAAGTATGTGAAAACCATATTCGAATTAATGGTGCCCATGCAAGCCTGGTTGGAAACAATTACTTAATTAGGGGTGGCATAAAATCTTGACACGTTAGTCAAAAAATATATTTTACATACATCCTAGTAAGTAATGATTTAAATGTGGCCAATAGTTCCAACGCAGTACAAGCGTTCTATTGCAATTGTCTTGTTGGTATGCGAACTGTTGGATGTTGCCCTCATGTTATGAGTATTTTGTGGTATTTGGGATTTGCTCGTCACCAAGAAAATATAAACATACCTCCAGCCTTATTTTTAAATAATATTTTAGTAGAAAATGAAATTGAAGAAGAATAAAAATGAATAACACTTGATTGTTATAGTTATTTAAGGAAGATGTTTCAGTTAAAACCTTTTTGTACTTAATTTAATATTGAAAACAATAAAGATAAAAAAAATGATTTAAACATAATATGTGTCTTGATAAACTTCTTCTAAACGCTAAGCTTTTGATATATGCACTATTGTTTAGAAGTAACATGTGCATATTTTTTTTTCGAAAAAACAGCAGTTTCTTATTAATTACTGTAAAGGTTGCTTAGAAGACTTAAAGTCAGTATTAAAAAAAACATAATTGGGTATAAGAATTATTAAAAAGCGCTAAACGGGCAAGTTCATAGCAGCCGATAGCATGTAAAGGTGTTTTTTAGAGTAAGTTTGTTAAAAAGTAAGTATTTTTTTGAGAATGAGTACTAAATTATATATTAAATTAAAGGTGAGATATAAGGCTTTAAAATAATGCAAAAAAAAAAATAGATGTCTTTACTGATTTTTTTAAGATATCTGTGTTCAAAAGGTAAGTAAATAAAACATTATTTTTAAGAAGTTTAGGTATACTAAATATTTGAAAAAATGTTGTTGGTAGGAAAATAGTTTTGAATTCATTAAAAAGATAAAAAAAATATCTTTCATTTGATACCAATATCATTTTCCTACGTGCCTTATATCGCGCGGTATAAGCAATTATTGAAAAAAAAGGAGTGAAATTCTTTTTCTGAGTTAACCAACTTCAAAAGCGAATATCTCGAAAACCCTATTGACAATTTTGGAAATATTGCACCCACATAACGTGCTAGATTTCACCTTTCATTTGATACCACTTTCATTAGTGAACGCACTGGGCCCTGGCTCCATAGAAAAATGGCGCATCTCCTTTGTAAATAGTCTTTAAGTTTTAATGTATTTTCATTAATAGCTATTTGTTCTCCTTTTCTTCTAATTGAAGGTTTTTGTCAAAATTTTCCTTCAAAACGTACGAGTATCTTTTCTTTTTTTTCAGAATTAACGTATAATATTGATGAAATTAATTATTCAGTAGAAAGATATAACATGTACATCATTGTATATCAATTTGCATAGTACTATCATCACGATGATTTTTGAGTTGTGCGCTGTGGTCGTCTGAGGGCGCACTTGTATATACACAGAAACAGCAACCAGAAAATTAGTATGCGCTGTGATCGCTTGGGGCCGACGTGGTGGAACGTGCTGATGATAGTACTATGCAAATTGATATACAATGATGTACATTGTATATGAATTTGCATAGTACTCTCATGAACACGTTCCACACGTCGGTCGTCCCCCTGGCGATCACACAACTAACTAATTTTCAGGTTGCTGTTTCTGTGTATATACAAGTGCGCCCCCAGACGACCACACAACACAACTCAAAAATCATCGTGATGATAGTACTATAAGTTTTATATACAATGAACATGTATAAATATCAAATCTCTATGTAAACTGAGCGGTAGCACATGCAATTTTGTATTATTTAAAGAACGAAATAAACTATCGCGGAACAAACATGTTTAGGTGAGCCTTGAAGGCAGAACTCTTTTAGGCTAGGTATGTTGTGTAGTTCTTTCAGTTTATCTTGCAAAACTAATAATACAACACATATACGAGTATATGTTAGGTAAATTTATATAAATTTGTAATTTTTTTTATAAAGATAAATAAACTAAAATGATAATGGAGCATATACATATTCAACTAACAAGTTATTTTTTTGTCTCTTCTGAGATAACCTGAATTTTAGGTTATTTATAGACACTATAGACCATGGTCCAAAAGATAAACTGGAGCGCAATACTTAACTAAGTTCTTTTTTCCTATCTGTACTAAAATTGTAGTAGAATATACCTGGGGCATTTCACGTGAAGCGGACAACGAAAAAAGTGGTGGGTCTTGAAATTGGTTCATCTTTGGTTTATGTAAACTTCTTTTTGTTCTTAATCTAAATCCAGAAGAATTTTGAATTTTAAGGTCTGGTATTGCAGTTATGGGTTTTTAAAGTTTCGGCATGCTATGGGTAAGGGTTCTTTAAAAAACACTGATAAATTAAATTGAACAGTAAAAAAATAATTTCAATGGTGGAATATATAGTAAATTAGATGTCCTTTTTATTCATAAAATTTAAACCGGAAATTCATTTTTTTTCTTATAGAAAACCGGAAGTTAACATTTCAAATTAAATTTTAGTCAAGTAAGCCATTTTTAATATTTTTTGTTTTGGTCTCATTTTTAAGCCTAAATCTTAGAAATACTATACATGCCAAGATTCAGAGTGGGATATCCATACGTTAAGAAGATACAGCATTTTAAGTCCGAGAAATACCTGCAAAACCAGATTTTTGTATGGAAAACACGTGTTTTTAATACTCAAATCGAGTTTTGAGTACGTTAGACCTTTTTAAATTTTTTTATCTTTCCTCACAATCTTTTTAATACAATACTAAAACTACTTGCCAAGTTTCAGATTGGGATCTCAATTCGTTTAGAAGATACACAATTTTTTGTGCGTGGCTAGACTACTTAAAATCTGAATTAAATTGCTAACATCCGGTTATCTATACAAAAATCTGAATTTGCACTAGAGCCACCACTTTTTTCGTTGTCCGCTTCACGTGAAATGCCCCACCTTCAACCTGTTTTTTTACTAAACACCTGCCAAATTCTTTATGAATAGCCGCTGTTTCTAACCTGGATTGTAACTTTAGACTCCAGGCCAGTTGAACTCGGGTCTAAAATTTGAATATGGTTATGCCACAATGTCCAGATTTTTTTGATATTTATTTTCATTATATTATTATTATATACCGGTTCTTTTTAACATTTGTATAGTAGTTAGACAGTGAAGTTAGCCCCCCTTTTTTTAATTTGTATATTCAAAAAAGGGGTTTTAGACCCCAAAAACCATTTTTTAACTAGCCCCCTTTTTTTGAAAATCAAAATTTTGAAAGTTGTTCAAGAATGTTCATTTTAATCAAAATTTCAGAAGTTATAAGCAAAATTCAAAAAAATTCTAGTCCCATTTTTTCGAAATTCTAACTTTTTTCATTTTTCCCCCCTCTAAAATATGTTCAAACCATTGTTCAAAAATATTAAAGTTCTAAAATGTATATCCTTAAAGTTTTGGCCTTGGAAAAAACAGCATTCCAATATTTTATTTTTTCAAAAACCTTTGATTTTGAATACCTACTTGATTTGAGGTACATGTGCTTACCAAATATTCTTTTTGTATAATCATAATATCAGTCTGAAAATAATTTTTTGAAAAACATAAATATTTTGAATTTTCGAAAAATTGCATTGGCCCCACCATTTCAAAAATCTGAAAGTTGTTCCAAGGTAAACGTACTTGTATGATATTAAGCAAAAATTTGTTCAAAAATATATAAAACTAAAGCTTCAATCAAAACAGTACAAAAAAATCACATTTTATGTTCCCCAATATAATAATATCGAACATTTATAATTTGATTTATTTTCTTTTAGTAGCTATGAACAAATATGTAAAATTTCGTTTCTTTAAAATTTATTTTAATTATAGAAAATTTCAAAAATGTATCCCCATGGCCCCCTTTCCAAAAAAACAAAACTTAAAATATGTTCCAAATAGTCATTTAACCAAACCCCACTATTCCAAAATTTCATAAAAAAATATCCATAATCAAAGATTTAACGGCTATTTTACGATATTAAATAAAATTTTTATTCTGAGCCCCCTGTTTTAAAAAACAAAAAAATATCCTCATTTTCAAGAATTAATATAACAACTCACCCGTTTTTGAATTTTGAAAAAAAAAAAACATTAAATATCTTATTTTTAAAATACTCCACAACACCCAAATATTATTCAAAATACCAACAACTATAAAAACGTTCCTAACGAAATTTGCCCCAACATGCATTGCTTTAAATAAAACAAGAAAGTATGAAAAATAACAATTTTTAAAAACAAACTTTTTTACGATATTAGATTAAAATCGTTACCTTGTGCCCCCTTTTTCGAAATCCAA
Organism: Syrphus vitripennis; assembly: GCA_958431115.1. Taxonomy (NCBI): domain Eukaryota; kingdom Metazoa; phylum Arthropoda; class Insecta; order Diptera; family Syrphidae; genus Syrphus; species Syrphus vitripennis. The sequence continues at coordinate 60,965,906 of OY288110.1, read as the reverse complement.
AATTCAAAAACTTGTTCCAGGTTGTTCTAGGGCTCTTCTAAATTGTTCAAGACATTCGTTCCAAAATATTGATTTTTAATATGAAAAATTTCACAAAAATGCTCCCCGGCCCCCCTTTAAAAATAATCCAAAATCTAAAATGTTTTCCAATTGCAGAATCACTTAAATCTTCTAAATTGTTTCATACATTCGTTCGAAAACGTTGATTTTTAGTCTGAAAAATTCCCCCCCCCCCCCCTTTCAAAAAACCAAAATCTAAAATTTATTCCAAGCGCAGAATCACTCAAATCCAATTGTTCTAATTGTAGATTTTAAGCTGAATAAATTAAAAAATCATGTTATCCTTGTTCTCGTCCCCCTTTTTCGAAATCCAAAATTAAAAACTTGTTCCAGGTTATTCCAGGTAGGTATTTTTACTAATAGGAAGAACATCCAAAGTTTTATCAAAATACTGGCAACCGGTTTTTTTGAGAAAGGATTTTTCTGAACATTTTTTTATTATACTATAATATTATGCATCGTTCCAATACTAATACACTCAAAATATTTTATCAAAAATTGTCTGTTTTCGATAAAATTAAAATTTTAGTATTAAAAACATGTTCCAAATTTCAAAAATATGTATTGAATCGTTTTTGAAATATTTAATCTTCGAAAAATAATTGCATATTTTCAATTTTTTTTTTAAAGTTTATATACATAAGATCAATAATTTTTAATAATTGTATATACATACGCTTACATACATTTTTTTAACTAACATCAGATCTTTCGAAAACATCGCCGCTGTTCGTAGGCATGTTAGTTGGACCAAGATAGGAAAAAAGTTCGTATTATAGGATAGGACTATATCCTCCCGTTTAAACACGAGGTGCAATTTAAAAAATAACTTTAAACAAAATTAAAATATTAAAAAGAATCTCAACAACTTTTATTTCCATTTCATCTTATCATTTAGAATAACAGTCTTTTAACCTCATATCCGTTACCAAATCGAAGTGCTTAGAGATATTTTAATGGCATCCCCTATCCAAACCACAAAAAATTTTAAAAACTTGACTATAAACTTTCAAAAAAGTTTTGCATTTTTGCACCGAGACTAAACGAGATTCACGGTGGTGATTGGAAAACATAGAATAAAATATTAGGGAGTCTCTATTTTGAATTGGTTTTACTTATATCACATTTTTCGAACAGAAAAGACGCAATCGCAAATATATTGAGTGGGTACCGAGACGAGAAGGATAACAGACCGAGATGACATCGAGATTAAACTAAAATTCTTTGATTTTGACGAAACCAATATGAGACTTCAAAAATCTCGTCTAGGTGCTGTCCCGTGGTCAGACCCACACGAATGAACCTGCAATTCTATTTGAGGGAAAGGGCGGTACTCTATGGTACTCTTTGAAACAACTTTTTTGATTGTTAAAAGTGAATTTAAGCGTGTAAGTGTGCCATATCCGATATGGCTAACTGGATGCAGCTAACAATAAACCTACAGAATAAAAACGTATTATATTCGCGTGGAACTATTTATTCATTTTCTACGCATGTTCTCAATCGAATTGTATTATAAATCTGTATATCTTGGGTTGAGGCCTTAATAGGACATCGTGGGCTCTATGAGCGCCATCTTTCTTCAGAAATGCAGGTCACTAACTTTCGACACAATCTATAGCTTCGGATTATTGGTAGAATGCATGTGGCTTCAGACCTTCTTCATCTGCTGAAGGAGGTAAATATTGTCTAGAAATACCAGTTGAGATGGTAGGAAATTTTCAATATTTTGGGAGTACCGTCTCTACTGATATCGGCCGAATCGGAGAATCAAAGTCTACGTTCGATATGCTTAAAGAAAAAGCTGCGGCTGTTCTGCTCCAATGTTGAATATGTACTTCTTTATTGGTGCAGCGCAGCGCTTGAAAAGTGACACTCGCTGTAATAAGAAAGCTTCAAACTTTCGTAAATAAATATCTGCGAAACATTTTGAGAATTTATTGAATCTATCATACGAAGACGTACATAAGTGGTAGTGGCATTGCGATTGCGAGTCAAGTGATGGATAACTCTGACGATGTACTTGGTGAAGTTCGATTCGACAGTGCTTTATCTCCATCAAGACATCACCCAATGGTAAATCACAAATTAAAACTGTTGAAATTGTAACTGCTGCGACGTCATCTTCTTCGTTCTGTACCCCACATTTATACATAATGCATAGATAGAAGCAAAACTTTCAATTTCGATTTAAGTTGTATGCACATGAGATTGGATAATATTCAAGACTTGTCGACTTGGTTTTCCCCATACCGGTGGCGACGAACACCAAAGCGTAGTCGAATGAAAACCTTGTGATGCAATACGACAGAGTTAAATCGATGTGAAAAGATGAGTGAGTTTTCATTTGTTAGTAGATAGCTATATAGGAATGTGATGGGGTTATTGGGGAGGTATATGGGGGTCTAGCAAAACTCACATAAGTTTTGCAATAGTTTTATTATAACATCAAATGGCACGACAGATCACTACTTAAAGTGCAAAGCAAAATGATGCCCAAACTACCAAACCGACATAAGGATAAGCAAATGGAAATCCCATTTTGAATTAGAGCAAAATTTGTCTGCACTCGGTTTGTGGTCGACATTATTATATACATATGCTATGTGTAGAAATATCTTATATTCGTAGATGGTTTGGGATAGAAACGAGAAAGACGACAACGACGCGTCCCCGCATAGATTTCATAGGATTTTGTCTTTAAAACTAGATTTTATCACATCTACGTGCATATTTATATTCATTGTGAGAGATGCTTTCGGATGTTAATTTTTTTTTATTTAGAGAAGATGGGTGAATTCTTCAGCACATCGTTTTTCCGATGACTGATTCTGACAGCGTACAGATGTACATACATTTCGATTCTTCGGTTGTCTCGTTACTTGAGTTATGGATTTTATTATCATTTTCTTATCGCCATATGACAACTTTTTGTTGTCAGAATGTCAGTGCGTGTTATCTCTTCTGATAAAGTGTTATTGGTTAAGAATTTAATTATCTGTTATTTGCAATAAAGTTCTAAGCCCAATTTTATATATGATTACATTCTTATTGATCCTGTTCAACCGCTGATGGGTTAGCAATTGTCATTCCCGAAAATAAATTGTAAAAATTTGATTTATTAAACATTTTCGTTTATAAAATACCAGAAAATTATCCAACCTCTCTATTGATGAATAGAAACGAAATTATGGAAGAAATTTTTGTTCCCCGTTCCTATGACCTCAAAGTCAAAATTTTGCTCGGGCAAGAAAAATTGAACACCATTTGAAATTAATTATCTGGGAACCCTAAAAACATATCAACTCAATTTAAACGTTGTTTTAAAGGATAGTATTTCATTAGTACTGACAGAAATTGAACTTAACATGAGCATACATATCTTAGGTATTTTATTGATCACGATTTCCTGGTGATGTCCAAGGACATGGACAAAGGTTGTCGCCGCTCAATCGTGAACACGAAAAACTTTTGTTTAATTTACCTAAAGCTTCCTAAAAGGGGAGAGAACGATAACTTGGGCACCGGAAATTGATATCGGTTTTTTGTAGAGGGGTCCAAAACAAGCATTTTTTACTATGGGAGGGGGTTGTCGAAAAAACGAGTTTCAAACACAAAATTTGGGAAAAAAAACACAAAAAAAAGTTTAAAGTGTAATATGTAGCTCAAAATATATGTTTAATAATTTTTTTTTTGTAGAATTTGTAGAATAAATAAAATGAAGAATATCTGTCTTAAAACAAGCCGATCCGTTGATGAAAGTATGGTAATCTCGGATATTGTTAATTCAAACCGAAAATTCTTGTTTTGATCTTGTTTGGTATAACTTCGAATTCTTATTTTAAGACTAAATTAGGCTTAAGTTAAGTATGTAATCGGCTCATTTCAAGAATACAAAATCTGATTTCAACATCACGTATTCTTAATTATACCAAATTAATAAGTACAAACATACTTAAATCAAGGTTATTTAGTTTTAAATTAAGAATAAACGAACTTAAAATAAAATCGAAAATTCTTGTTTTAAGTATATGTACATCGGATTGTTTCTAGCTCATTTAATATTAAATCAAGTTTATTTAATCTTAAGTTAAGAATAAACGAACTTTAAATAAGAAAATTCTTGCATTTAAGTTTATTTTGGATTGATTTAAGCTCATTTAATCTTGATTTTAAATTGAGTGGTCTTACCTTCACAATCAATTTGCCCCCCTACCTCCTTTTCTCCCACGATACCAAAATGAAAAAAAGCATTAATAATTTAAATTTAGGTACTTTTATTTATTATTATTTATATTGTTACAAAAAAAAACACTTAAATATACTTAATTATAAAACAAGTTTTTCCATTATTTAATGGATACCTACAAATGCAGTGGTGGACTTAAAAAATCGGTTATTGTTTTAATTTCAATACAAGTTGCATTTAAAGAACCACTTCAAAAGCTTGAAAATGGGAATTAAATACAAGGATTTGAATTCGTTGGCATAGAACAGAAATGGTTTTATTTTGAAATACAAATGTTTTAACTTTATATAAATAACTCCAAATTAATATTAATTTCATTTCTTAAAGCGAAATAACAGTTGCTGAAATATCTTGTGCCTTTAAAATTTAATTCTGAGCAAACTTCGCAATTTTCTGTGCTGTCGGTGATGAGGGTAGTAACGGTAGTGTTTGTGGTTGGAGAGCAAGTGGAATTACTAGGAAAGGTGGTGGAAGTGGCGCTGGCGCCGCCGGTGCCGTTGATGTCGGCTGAGAAGGCAGTGTCCAGTCCAGCCAACACAAAATTTCCATCACTGTTTTTATATACTTACAAATATTTCACTGTTAAATTTATCACATTTATGTTATTTTCACTTTCTTCTGCACTTTCCGCCATTGTTCACTTTTAACTTTTCACTTTCACTTCTAACACGTCCGTACTTGAAAGTTGCGCAAATAAAATGAAACAAAGATCTAATTTGTTGAGAGTTGTAAGTCACTAGGAACTTTCTCTTTATAAGCAAAAAAGGCTTGCAAAATTTTCCTGAATTTATCTTAATTTTAACAAAAATTCGGATAATGTAAATTTATGTTTAAAAGCTATAAAATAAATAGTAACTAAATTCATGACAAAGGTGAATTTTGCGTAAATGTCAACTACCATCATTCATGTTTCATTTATATTGAATCAATTTCCTTACGTAATATATGTAATATTATATTAAGCATCTGTGTTATCAACCCTCGTTTTGACCATATTAGCAACATATGTATGTACATATGTGTTCGATATATTTCGTGTAACCACAAACCTAATTGCACATCCCTTGAGGCACATCAAAGAACACATGCTTCGGTTGCGAAATACCTACGTACATAAATGTACATATATACATACTTATGTATGTATGTACATATGTATGTATATTTCGTTAAATGTACAATGTAGATAAGGTATGTAATGTACAATGTACATTATCATACTCTTGCCTAGAAATTAAAGGACGCTTTAGTTTTTTTTTCTCAGGAGTTTTTACTTAAAATGAAATCCATTTGAAATAATAGAAAATAACTATGCAATTTAAACCAAATACAGTATCTCGAAAAATCTCGGTCCATAAAATACGGTATCAGATGCGTTGCAGTTAGTCTAGTTTCTTGGTCAGTCCTTCAGAGGCTCAAACTGATTCGAGGAAACAAAATATATAATTTACATTCTTATGTTTCGATTTAATGCAAGGGTCGAAACTTTCGGGCTGATATGACGGAAACAATTATTGTTTTCGTCGTCGTCATTTTGCAAACTGATTTATTTTATTCTAAAATTTACGAGTATGTATAAAAACATAAAAAACTTACCTACTCTCAAATGAACTAACTCCCAAAGAATAAAATTGAGATTATGAACTAAGATCTACTTTCGATTTTGGTGAGTTCGGTAGAGAGCTCAAAGTTTTGCAAATTGGGTAATTTTTTGTTTTCAATTCTGCAACTCTGAAATTAAGGTATAAGTAATTTAAATACCTAAAACAAATTTCTTACTAAAATCAAACCAAACACGCCTAAATAATTGACAGTTTACTAAGGATCGGACCTTTTATTGACATTAAGAACTGTCAGAAGTCGGAGTTACATTGGAGCTAGTATGGTATTAATAAAATAAAATAGGCCTTTTGCGATTTTACCTTTAGAAAAATGCTAGCATATAGTACTATGCTTTATTCCTTTAAAATCAGCAAAATAATATTATACTTTCAACTAAATTTACTAAAATTGAAAAAAAAAAATTAATAACAGATTACAATGTAAACTGTAACATTATTAGTTTTCAATAGTAGGGCAAGAGTATGATAACCGGGCGCCGAGAAATGATAACGGATTTTTGTAGAACACGGCAATACAAGCATTTTTTACTATGAGAGGGGGGGGGGGTCTATCTCCCCCCGTTTAGGCGGTCGGGGCAATTTAAAGAATATGTACGTTAAATGGAAAAAAAATTAATTAAAAAATAACGGTAATACTTAAAATTAAGTATTATACGTTATTTTAAAGCCAACATTCGATTCTATTAGCCAGTTTTTAAATCAAGTCTAAACTATGCATAGTTTTTGAAAAATTTAATTTTAAACTCAAAATTTGAGTAAAAAAAAGTTAAAAAATAGTTTTAAATTTCAATATTTCAAAACCATAAGTTTATAAATAATTTTTTTTTAATAATTTGTTGCTATTATTAATAGTCAATCAAAAACTGAAAACTAAATCATTTTATGCCTTTTAGTTTTTGAGAAAATTGAAAATAACCACAACTACTATTTTAATTTATTTATGTTTTTTTTTGCTTGAGTGGTCTTATTATGATAGTAATAATAATTGTAGGTGCGAGTTTGAGTATATGCAACAGTGGGGTGTGTGCGAGCTTATATGTATGCAACAGTGGGGTGTGTATGGGGGGGCATGCTGCCGCCCTGCAACCCCCTGCTTGGGCCCACTGTAGGATTTGGGGTAGGTGCGAGGTTGGGTGTATGACACACCGAGGTGTGAATGGGTGGTGCAACCCCCCTGCTTGGCCTCACTATAGGATTTGGGGTGCGTGCAACATGGGGTGGGTGCTAAGTGGGGTGCATGCAAACTTTCTTTGCATTTAAAAAACTGGATTTAAGAAAAATTTATTTATCCATATTCGATTATAACTATCAAAATAAGACTACGTAAATACTCAAGCAAGGAAAAAATAATTTAATTAAAATATTTTTTTTGGTAATTTTCAATTTTCTCAAGAACTAGAAGATATAAAATCATCTAGTTTTCAGATTTTGATCAAAATTAAATTAAAGCAATGAATTCTAAAAAAAAAATAACAGTAGGTAATGTTAAAGTTTTGAAAAATTACACTTTAAACCTTATTTTTAACTATTTTTTGCCCAAATTTTGAATTTAAAACAATTTTTTTCAAAAACTATGCATAGTTTTGACTTGATTCAAAAATTGGCTAATAGACAAAAGTGTTGGCTTTAAAAAAATGTATAAAACTTAGTTGTAAGTATTACCGTTATTTTTTAATTATTTGTTTTCCATTTAACGTACATATATTTTAAATTGCCCCTACCGCCTAAACGGGGGGAGATAGACCCCCCCTCCCATAGTAAAAAATGCTTGTATTGCCGTGTTCTGCAAAAATCCGTTATCATTTCTCGGCGCCCCGGTTATCATACTCTCCCCAATAGTAGTAGGTAGCCGTGTTAGTTACACCATTCTTATGTTGAAAAAAAAACGACCATAACAAATCTCCTTATTATTAACGTTTTCATAATTTGCGTTTCAATAAGTACATATCTCGCATATTAACATGGCTTTAAATAATTCTATTTCCTTTTCAAATAGTAAGTTTGACTTTTCATAAACCCGAAATTTTGAACGTTTTGATGATATTAGAGGTACCTATTCCAACTGATACAACAACATTTTTACCCCAATACATTGACGCTCTACGATAGCAAAACCTCCATTACCATCATTATTATGCGTTAAGCATGAAAACAAACAAAACTATCACTTTTTTCTTTGCCTTGATCTTTTTTTTACCAAAACCAAAAAACAATAGGAATACAAACAGAAATATGTAATAAGTTTTTACAGTCGATTATCACATCTCTCAGATTCTTATGTCCGTCGCGACAAATCGTCATGCGTTGTTGTAGTTGTGTTTAGTGAGAGCAAAAAGCATGACGACTTAGTGGAAATATTTTTAATGAAAATTAACGTAAAACTTATTCAAATATATTCATAATACCGGAACAAATGAAGAAAAGTGGTGAGCAATCGAATAGAAGAAAAATATAAAACATTAAAACACGCTCACTAACTCGGTATCCTTTTCACATATAATTCAGATTAAGTGTACTACCTACCTATATGTATTTGTTATGTTTGTATTTATGTGTAGTAGATTATAATTTTTTTTTAAGGTTATTCAAATCCTCAGGTACGCCTAAATAATAAATATTCTTTTTTTTGTATACAACTGAAAGTATCCGAACAAAAAAGGAAATAAATTTACTGTCGACCTCGATGCAATTTGTTCCGCTGTTGCCACCGTTAGCTCGTCGCCAGACTTAGTGGTCAGGTGTGTTCGAAACATCAATCATTCTTCGGAATTTCAAATATCCTTGGTGCACCGAATAGTCTTTTCTTAAAGGAATACTATAAGTTAGCTAGTTCACATATTTTCTTTTGCACCTTCACCTGTTAAATGTGGGTGGGTTTAAAATAACAGTTCTGAATTTTTGTGACTTAGCTTAAGAGTTTACATTTTTAGATTAAAAATATCATAAAAACCTAAAGTCAAGTTTTCATGGTATTTTTCTAAAACCAGTTTCAAATTATGCGATCATCTTTTGTTTTCAAGTATCTTTATAAAATGTGTCACACATGCACGAAACTCTAATAAGTAAACCTTGAGCGTGTACATATTAGAATCCAAATAAGAAATGAGAATTTTGGAATTTAAAGCAAAAAAGTGACATAAAAACAAGAAAATTCTAAAGTGTTTTTTAATGATTTTCACTTAGTCCGTAGCTGAAATTTTCAATTTTCAAACTTATTTTTAGGGGGCAATATTTCTTGAAACGTTTTCCTCTTCGAGCAACGAACCGTTTGTTCACTCCTTATCCTTTCTACATAATTGAAAAAGAAATGAGTTGTGGGCGGCACAATGGCACCTTTAGCTCGTTTTGAATAATGAACATTTCAACTATACACTTCCATTAAAGACTACCATATCCTTTTGCCAACAACCACCCCTCCATCCAAGCCACCCAACGAAGGAGTTCCTCAAATCAATTATGCAGTTAGTGCTTGGAATATTTCTTTATAGATATGGGCATGGTAACTAAGCTTGGATGATGATATATTTGTCCTGTGAGTTCTTTGCTAAAATTTATTTTAAATACAAGTACAATCTCACGATTTTAATTATATGAAAAGTAAAGTATTGGGGCTAAGAACGATTTTATGCATTTTTAATTAGAGGTTGTGTCTGCTTAAAAATTGTACCCATTCTTATTCTGATAATTTTCAAGAAATATGTGAGTAAACAATGCAATTTGGATTAATTAAATTAAAAAAAAAAAACTGTAGATGGGTGTTTTGAAAAGATTTTGGTCTGGTATAGGCACCTAATGTTTCACTTTAGCGAAAAAAACGAGATAAGTTAATTATGTCTATTAATTAAGTAAATTAGTCGAAACTTTCTTATCTCATAAAAGAAATTTCATTATTTTACAGCAATCGGAAGTGTTTGGTATAATTGATAAAAAATATAAGTAAGTGGGCAGGTACCACGCAACCTCAGTGGAAAATCCCAAATTTTTGATTTTTTCCTTTGTGTGCCCCGCAGGACCTACCGTTGTGGTTCTTAAAGAACTGATGCTAAAAATCAGTTAGGCGCCTGCGGCTACAATAGAATATTTTCTGAATTTATGACTTTGACATGGCACTGAAATTTTAGGGGCGTCGAAACCCGCCTGAGTTTGTTCCTCTACAAAAAGTGTAGTGCCAAAACTTGGCTGGGCACGTGGGCACTACCTATTGTTTTTCTTTTTCTTCATTTACCGGCGATTGTGATGATCTCGAGTGGGACCACAACTCTCAAACTCTACTGCTTCACTTCAAGACTCCACTTTTGGGCTGAGCACTACAGTACACTTTGTTAGTAATGCGGTAATTGTATTCTCTTTTTTAGGTTCTTTTCTCATTTTATTTATTTAATTTGTACAAATAAATAATGTGCACAGTTAGGTATGTTGTTCCAACTATTCCTTACATTACTAATTCACTAAAACAACTTTTTTCTTTTTTTTCAGGTAAGTCATTCACTTTACAAATTGAAATTCCGATAAGAAATAAAACGCCACTAACCGACATGGTAAGTTTCAAAAAGATAATCCACAGAATAACCAATTCTACAGTTTTTTTTTATTAGAATGAGAAAGAAAATAAAAAAAAGTTTCTTACTTCTTAAGATCTATTTATAAGGCTCTGCGAAATTAGGCCCCAGGAAATAAGGCCCCAAAAGAAGAAATGAAATAAGGCCCCAAAAAAAAAGTATACAAACCAACAACTTCAAAATTTCTCAAATGTTGGAGTCTTATTTCATTTCTTGGGGCCTTTTTCATTTTTTTTGTGGGGTATAATTTCATTATGAAATTATATTTCTATTTCTTTAGAAGTTGACAGAAATTAATTCTAAACCCTTTACTTCGGATAAGATTTTTTTCTCTTATGCTCTTAACCATCTCCATTCTGGGCCAGTGTGTATTTTTTTTTTATTTATATAGGTGTCATAGAACTTGGACTGAGGTCGTGGGTTTTCAGGTAATTCAGAAAAAAGGATATATTTGGATCGGATTTTACTTTAATGAAAGTATCCAAAGAAAGTTTTTCTTTTCAATTACCCACTGTAAAGTAAATTTTTATTTAATGTATTTAATTGAAGAAGGAATTATTTACATAATTATTGTTTAAATAATAAATACAAATTAAACAAAAAAGAACGGCTGTTGCTGCATTTGTAGTGTCATAATTCTTATAAAACAAGAATTTGAAAGGAAAACTAATGGTGATCGATAATACATAATAATTTTAATAATGAAACGTATGAAAAATCATGTGTATGTTCTTTTTAGTTGAAATTCACCCAAATTAAAGAACAAATCTTAACTACCATTGGCTGTACTAATAGATGCAAAGATTATAGCAAGAAACCTCAGGAAAGGGATGAAATATCACCTCGAAGTCACACTGGAAGCCGAACAAGCTAGATTCTCAACTGAATCGTCCTAGTGTGAAGATTCCCAGAGAATTTAACTGGTTTACTTTAAATGGATTACTATTATTATCAATGCTACAATAAGATGCATTCAAAAGTTACTTTCTATACATAAAGGAATATTGTGAGAAGAGTTTAAAAAGCAATAAGGTAGTGCTAGGAAAGATTGTATACTTTCACATACTGCTACGAATTTTGAATATTGAAAGCTGCTTTGTCGGCTGAAAACGGAGGAATTCTATGAACTCTAGAATCACACCTATAGCATCTGGCCTACGCGAATTATATAAGTTCACTCTCTTATAAAACAAAACAGGGTCAGTATTGATATTTCCTCATTTAAGCACGTAGAAATTTCCGGATAACCAGAGATGGTAGAACATTTTCAATATCTTTGAACTTTTGACTTTACTGAACCTAACTGAATTATAGTGGAATCTGGAAAGCAGAGGCTACGTTGGGAATGCTGTCCAAAATATATTGAAATAACTTTATGAGCTAAAGAACCAAGATATGACTGCTCCACTCCAATGTAGAATCTGTGCTTCTTTAAGAGTACAGCACATGGAAAGCCACACCTTTTTTTTTCTTATAATTAGCGCGCACTAAATTTTATATATACAATATTTATTTATTAGCTCAAAGAATGATACAATGGCTTAAATTTACAATTCTTAAATTCTAGGTCTTATATTTATTTATCTTCGAGCTCGGAAGGGGCTCTGCTTCGTTAATTGTTGGTTTAATATAATATTTTTTTTAATAAAAGTGTCTTATTCTATATAATAATAATAAAAAATGGTGTTTTTTCTCTGCTGCTGGAGCATTGCCGACGGTCGTTGGTTGGTATGGTGGGGGTAGGATGGTTTCTTAAGGTCCTTGTTGGTTTGGTTGGTATAGGTGGTGATAGGGCTTTGTTGGTCACGTGTTGCTTTAACCTCTGTTGTACTGCGTTCCTGCAGCATCGTAGAAGTTTCCGAAGCTGTCATCTGTTGATATCCTAAATGTTGGATCCGTCATGGATAGCACCTGGAGATATCGGTCGTCTATGTCGGGGTTACCTTAAATTATATTAACAAGAGGGCTGGGGTGGGATGGGATTTTCCTCAGCATTTTTGTACTGATGTTGTGGATGTACCTGTTTATTTGGACAATACAGGCTGCTTCATAGAGCCTTTCGTTGCTATAATAGCGAGGAGAGTAAGGTTTTCGGTGAAGGGATGTGCAGTGACGAAGGACTTTTCGCTCAAAAATCTGCATTTTTTTCATATAAGTTGGGCTTATTGTGTACCATTCGCGCACTAAAGGAGATTTTATGTACCTTTTATATGTCAGAGGAACAGTACGAGCCTTAGGAAACGATTTGGGTTCAAGACGGAAGTTGGGTTCAAGAGTAAACTGATGAGCATTCCTGGAAGCGCGAGTATTACGATTGAATCGTTTAAGGGGAGGAATGCAACTGGCTATTTGGTTAGAGCACTTGCCGTAAAAGTATCGACAGAAGAGTTAGAGACAGGAAACGTTACGTCGGTGTTCGAGTGACGTAAAAGTATCGATGATGTTCCTGTCTCCGTTCGTTTTGAAGGCTCGTCTTTGCATACTGCCCAAGAGGTTTAAGTAAGTTATTGGAGCACCAGCCCATAGATGGGAGTTATTCGTATAGATAATAGCTATAGATAATAGTTCAAAAATATATAAAACTAAAGGCTCAATAAAAAAATCACATTTTATGCTCCCCAAAGCCCCCTATTTCAATATCGAAAATTTAAAACTTGATTTCTTTTCTTTTAGTAGCTATAAACAAATAATGTATAATTTCGTTTCATTGGAATTTATTTTAATTATAGAAAATTTCAAAAATGTATCCCCATGGCCCCCTTTTCAAAAAACCCAAATTTAAAATATGTTCCAAATAGACATTTTACCAAACCCTATTGTTCCAAAATTTCATCAAAAAATATCCATAATCAAAGATTTACCGCCAAAAAAAATATTTTTACGATATTAAATAAAAATCTTTATTCTGAGCCAAAAAAAAATATCCTTGCAACAACTTTCAGATTTTTGATTTTCGATTTGCAATTTTTTTGAAAATTTTAAAATTTAAAGATGTTTTTTAAAAAATTATTTTCAGACTAATATTATGATTGTAAAAAAAGAATATTTGTTCAGCTCATGTAACTCAAATCAAGTATTCAAAATAAAAATTTCGATTTTCGAAAAAGTGGGGCTAAGTCTAAAGTGGTTTTTGTTTTTCAAAAAAAAATTTGCAACAATCCGGAACAAACCGGGAACAACCTGGAACAACTTTCAAAAAATACAAATTCAAAAAAAGGGGGCTAACTTAACACACCCCCAAAGGAAACCTAAGCATCTTACGGCATTTTTGGCGACGTAAGTATGTGATTCGCCTTTTTGGGATAGGCTGGACAAATGCTGTTTTCCAGCTGCTCGGAACAAGCCCAGAAGAATAGGATAGATGGAAAAGCTTACGCAGGGGTTTTGCCAGCGTGGAAGAACACCTCTTCAGAACAATGGCGGGGATACCATCCGGACCAGCGGATTTATGTATGATGAGATCTTTTAGAACTCTCGCCACAGCTCGAGTGCGAAAGAAGATTTGTCCCATAGAATCATTAATGCACTCAAGGACTGGGGGAGGCATAACATTATCAGACAGTGTAGAGTTGACGGCGAACTGCCAAACGAAAAAGTTAGCTTTCTCGAGAGATCTAACGAAGGGAGAGTCATTGACAACGAGTGTAGGGACCGAGGAAGATGTTTTGTTCCTTATGTTTTTTATGAAAGACCAAAAATTTGTACTACCTGTTGGACATTGTAGTATTTTTTGCCTTATTTTTTGGTCATGCAAAAATTTGGTCCTTCGAATATGGGCCTTGCTTGAACTTTTTCCAGTTTTCCTCAGTTGGGTTGGCTCTAAAACATCGGAAGCTAACCTCTTTGACCCTAATAACCTCTTTACAGCTCGCATCAAACCATGATTTTTCTTTGGGTCTGATGATCATAACTCTATTTGGGATAAAAGTTCTCATACCCAACAAAATCTATTGGTAATCATATCCGCGCTGGAGTCTGTTTCACTACCGAGGAAGCATAGTGACCAGTTAAAGATCCTGAAGAAATTATTTAGACCGTCCAAGTTGGCTTTCTCGTATTGCCGCACGGTTCTCACAGGTGCTCTTTCTCTAACTGGATTTCTTTGGCTCGAAATATCGGCGTAAATGATACTATGGTCAGATGTGCCTAGAGAATTCGGGTGGACTCGTTGACAAGCTGAGTAAGGTGATTAAACTCATTGAAATCGTCCGTAATAACGATTTCAGTGTTAGGATGCAAGGAAACAATTCTTTGAATGGATTCAGACAGAGACAGTGCATCAAATTCACGAGAAGTTGAAACTCTGTCCAAAGTAGGTTCAAATAATGTATGATGTGCCTGTTTACCGAGAATTTAAACCACAAGGGGTTGGTACTAGGACCATATTGTGGTTGAAATTGGTAAGCAACATCATTTCTTACGTAGACGGCAGTGGCTTGGCGTGGATAATTTTGAAAGGGAAGACGTTGAAAAATTAGGTTACCTAAAAAATAAAAAAAAATAATAAATTTGAAGAAATTTGAATAATGACGTAAGCTCTCAGCCCACGTCGACAGCTCATCCAATTGTGTAGCTCATTAAACTTTAATTATTATTACATTTGAAGCCTACTCGAGAATTCTGCAAACAATTTTATAAAATAATATAAACAATTGTACTTTATTTAAAAATATTCTGGAGTGAAAATCATTGCTTTTTTTGCTCATTACCTAAAAAGTAAAAAGTGATTTATCCTAAACAAAAAACCATATGACTTTTTAATTGATTCCACGTTGATTGTTTTGACTAACTATCCATCCCTTTCATCTAATCTATTTGAGTGATTTTGCCTTATCTCCTACGGTGAGTGCTGATTTGTGTTTAGTATATGTTCTGCCAAATTGAAGCAACATAAGATACTACTCATGCAAAATTGTTTCTTTTAATGCATCTTGTGAAACATCTGAAATTCTGGAAACAAATCATACCTGAAGACGAATGGTTTAATGGGATATGTGGTGACCGAAGTGCCTATCTATTTCTTTATTGGTTTTCCTGTCATCCACTTCAATACAGTCTGTCAATAAATTCCAACTGAATCTAAATTTAAATATAAATTAAAACAAAAAAAAAAACAAATGTATTTTATTTGACCTGAACTTCTTTTAAGCGATATGCTGAATTTACTCTGCTTTCTGCTGACAAATTGCCATAATATTCTACCATATTTTATTTCATAAAACAAAATTATCACAATATATTTGCATAAATATCGCATATTTGCAAAAATAGCATTTTGTCAGTCCTGTATTCTATTAACTACTTCTCACATCAACGCGCATATCAACACCAAATTCAAAATCTAGAATCAACCCACATGTCAAGTTCATATTTATGTCATATATAAAAAGAAAAGAAATAAATTCCAGAACAACGTGTTATTTATTTATTTATTTATTCATCTACCGATATTAAATCTTACAGACTACTAACAATTCAATTATAATTAAATAACAAACTATATATAAATATATAAACCTGTATAAATAATTAAAAAAATACTAAACTCAGAGCTAATGTACAACATTTTGTAAATTAATTTTAAATTCTAATCTGTTTATTGAGAGATCAAGTTAATTACATAAAGAATTGGAAAAAACAGACGCGAGGAGTTTAGGTATCGGTATCGAGATGTAACTAGGCAAAATGTTCTAGACGATCGGGTAAAATTGAATTTGTCATATAAATATGACGAAGTCTTGTTGACGATAATAATATAGTGTAAAAATATATAATTTCTAGCCTCGATAAAGCGTTTTAGAGAAGAACCAAGGAAATTGTTTGCGTAATGCGAGACGTGGTCATATCTTCGCAGACCATAAACATAACGAACTGAATTTTTAAATGCCACTTGCAACTTTCGTTGAGATAGTGAACAAAGCCAAGGTTTGTCACAGTTTTTACCATTTTCAGTTTACTATCTGACAGAAGAATATTGGGAAAGCTGCTCATTGGTAGTAGTTTGTTTGATATGGGGATTACTTGGGATTTCGAAGGGTTAAGAAGCAGACCGTTTTTTTTCCGACCAAGTGTGAATGCAAGAAACATCCTCATTAATGTTATTTGCCAGTTCAGTTAAATTGGAAATCGGTTTAGCCGAGTGAAGCTGCACATCATCAGCATAAAGATGGATAGACGAGTGTTGGCAAACTGATGGTAGGCCATTCACAAACATACAAAACAGAAAAGAACCTTGTGGTGCACCCTATTTTACTGGTAAAAGTGATGAAGAAGAAATTGGAGTATCAACTCTTTGAAATCTATCACTCAAAAAACTTCTCAGAAGTTTTATTGCACTGTTGCCAAAACCAAACATGTTTTCTAGCTTCCAACACAGGATATTATGATCAAATTTATCAAAAGCCTTCGAGAAATCAAGCAGACATAGAAGCGTAACATATCCTCTATCATAATTTTGCCGTATCTATATTTTCCAAAATGTTGACCATTGCGGTAGAACAATTGTGCCCAGCTCTGAAACTAGATTGACCTTGATAAATTAAATTATGATTGGTTAAATGTAGAAAGATTTGTTTTGCTATAAGTTTCTCGGAGACCTTCGCTAAGCATGGTAGGATGCTGATTGGTCTAAAATCCGCAGAAGTGAGAGACTTCGAATTTTTTGCAACTGGTACAACTCGAGCAGTTTTCCAATGCTTTGGAAAAGTGATGCAGTTGTTCCGGTAAAATTTATTACAACAAGTTTCATCTACCTATTCAATCTTCCCCAATCCATTTTCAACCTTCCTTCTTCCGTGGCAGCTCCAAAATGCTTGAAGAGTTCAGTTGAATCCTGGTATCCATCAACCAGTGGTCTGCTCTTAAGTATTTTGGAAAAGCAACTAAAGCAGGTCTACGTGATTGGTAAAATTTATATCAATCAAAAATCAATTGTGTGACGGGCGGTCCGCAAATTATTGAGTGTGTGATGATGGTCCACACAAACACCGCTTGAAGTGACAGACAGGTGGTCTGGTCATGCCCTAATCAAGAATTGGCACGGGCGACACTTGGTCCCCGATTGCAGATGTGACTCGGTATGAGAATGGCCGAATGCCCAACTTAACTTTATGAAAATATTTTATGTGCAAGATGGAACGTTAACAATAGTCCTTTCCCTTAATCTGAGCAAAAGTCCAACGATTTAGAGTAGAATCGCGAAGTAGGGAATTACTGCCAAACTCTCCTCTCCGATATTTTAAACATGGAAATAAGCTTGCCATCGATTTTCACGAATAGTAATTTTACCTTTTATCCGAGGGGGAAAAATGCACACGGTCGTAAACTTAAATTTCTTTTCGAACTTTCCAAAACTTTCTTTTAAATTTTGAGTGGGTGTGAATAGGATGGCTGAATGCATCCACTGAGTTCCCGCCCTTTGGAAGTCCTACCAAAGGACAGCGAATTCAGTGGCAATGACAATGCAGAAAGCTGGGGTGTAAAGTACGAGTAGGATAGGCGGTGGGTTCTCAACTGCGTTCGCTCACTCTCGCAAATATGCTGAGTGTAGCTGAATGATGACGCGATCGAGATCCACGCTTTCTGATTGGCCGAAAGCACTTGGGCATTGGAAAAAAGAAGAGGTCGTCCAGGCAAGGTGAAAGCCTGGAAGAGCACTTCTTACCCGTCTTGAGAGTGAACCGATGGTTCTTGAAATTGAGCGTAAAAGAAATGTATGTATTTTAGCAGAAAGAAAATTTTATTTTTGAGTTTTTTTATTTTTTTATCGAAAAGGGTTTTGGAAAAAGTTTAAAAAAAAAAGAAAGTGTAAATTGGTGGAGAAAGTTTTGGAGATTCGGGAAAATTGAGGAGGATTTGGCAAGATAAGTATTGTTTAGATTTTCTTATTTCATTATATTTAGTTGTGCATTTTGGATTTCGCTGAAATTTCGTTGCAAAATTGTTTAATCGTTTGACTTTTGTTTCGTAAAAATATTTCCGATAAAGCGGAACTCGCGACCCGTTAAACCGTTTTTGTTCTTTCGGGACAAAAGTGTTAACAGTCCATCTTCTTTGTTCAAATCTTTTGTTCACAACTCGTTTATTAAAAGATCTTGGCTTTTTATCCTGCTTTTGCAAAGTTTCCCAAGCGAAATTTGGCACGAGTACGATACCTTCGGCGAAAATTGATAACGGTTTTTTGTAGAGCATTTTTTACTATGGGAAGGGGGGTCTATCTTACCCCGTTTGGGCGGGAGGGGCAATGTTATGAAAAGACTACTAAAAGTGGAAAAAAAATCACTAAAAAATAACGGTAATACTAACAGTTAAATTTAATACCGTTTTTTACAGCCAGTATTTTGTACTTTAAGCCACTTTTTGAATCAATCAAAAATTATGCACAGTTTTCGAATAAATGAGTTTCAAACACAAAATTCAGGAAAAAAAAAACACAAAAAAAATGAATAAAATATGAACCAGCTTTCAAGTGTTCAAAATATGCGTTTCGCCCCAGTGTAATGGCTGGGCTCATCAGAAGATGACCATTACACCTTGTCTTTACGCATATTTACCCGAATATATCGAGATTCCATATAACCCGAGCTACAAAGAGCAACTGGGGCGAAACGCATATTTTGAACACTTGAAAGCTGGTTCATATTTTATTCATGATTTTAAATCATATTAATTAAAACAAACGGTGTTCAGGAGAAGAAAAAACAATTCGATTGGTAACAGTCAAATGGTTATTCACAAAAAAAAAGTTTGAAGTGTAATTTCTAACTTGATCATTTTATGTCTTCTAGTTTTCGAGAAAATTACTAATTACTTTTTTGTGAGATTTTTATTTTTGTTGTTGTTTATATAAGATTTCTTATCTATTTAAGCTTTTTTACATGAAAACAATGCTAGCACCCAGCATTACGGCGTATAAACAGTTGAGGTATGTATGGGGGGCATGCTGCATCCCTGCAAGCTGCAACCCCTCTGCTTGGCCTCACTATAGATAGATAGATAGATAGATAGATGATGATTTTATTTTTTTCTTCATTATGATACAAACATTTTTTTTTATACATAAATCATTAAAGCATGGCTTCTGCCGTCTGCCTGATTGACATTTAATAAAAAATAAAGATAAATAAAAAGAAATTTTTGTTTTAGTTACATCTTACATCATTTACAAAATATATAGTAGCTTAATTGTTTTGAAATTAAAAATTTGCATTTATAATATTGTTTCGGTAAGTTATTGCTTGTTTATAATAGTTTAGAAGTAGCTTTACATCTGATTCACAATTCAAAAGTACTCTTACTTCAGATTCAGATTTAATATCACTGCCTAGATACAATCTACGAGTTTCCTTGAGAACAGGACATCTACCAATAAAGTGTACTATATCTTTTTGCTCCGCGAGGTTGCAAAGGCTGCAATAGATCGGTAAATCCGAACGATGTGGTATGTAGTTAAGCTTTATGAGTTCCCCCCTTATTTTAAAGATGGCAGATATTAGTTCTTGGCTGTTGTGGAGCTTCAAAGTTTTAACAAATAATGGTGAAAGGCCTGTTTCGATTATCAGCATATAATTGGGTGTTGTACATGGTAATCCAAATATTCTTTTAATATAGTATCTTAGGAGTTTCTCTACGGTTTCATGTTGACTGTGTCCCCAAGATTGTGCAGCATACAGCATCACCGATTCCACTACTCCAACGAAAACTTTGTATTTAACGGTATGGTCAACGAATTTATTTGAAAAACATCTTTTCCATGCAGCACATATTGCACTTTTTGCTTTTACAAGTTTATCCTTTAGATGTGACTCCTTGTTAAGATTACTAGTAATCGTCATACCAAGGTATTTGTAGTTTTTTACAACTTCGATTGGTTCTCCATTGAAATGCCATTGCTCGTTTCTACATAATCTACCACCTCCTTTTTTGAAAATCATCACCTTTGACTTTCCAAGGTTAACCGTTAAATTCCAAGTTCGACAGTACATATAAAGGCGGTTTATCATAAGCTGCAATGATTCGGGCGAGTACGCGAATAATACTACGTCGTCTTGCAAAAAGAAGTGCTTTAAATAACACCCCGGCAAACTCTATTCCTCCTGGTAGACAGTCTGTGAGGTCATTGATAAACAACGAAAACAGGTAAGGACTTAAGGAACAGCCTTGTCTTACTCCCATATTTGTTGCGAAGCACTCCGAAGTCTCAGTACCACACCATACCGCTGCTCGGTTTTCTTCATACATGTTTTCGAGTACCCTTCCAAATTTATTACTCCTTCCAGTATTGTAGAGCTTATAGAACAGAGCTCTTCGATCGATGTTATCAAAGGCTGCCTTGATATCAATGAAGAAGGCGAATAATTTCTTTTTTTGTTCTAGGAATGTGCCAGCAATATTCTGAAGCACAAAAATGTTGTCTACGGTTGAGTAACCATTACGGAAACCAGCTTGATTTTCATGAAAAAGTTTTTGACTCTCAATCCAATGTGCCATTCTATTATTCAAGAGTTTTGTAAATATCTTATAGGATGCATTAAGAAGGGATATTCCTCTATAATTAGCTGGCTCGGCTATATTTCCTTTTTTATGTGGAATATTGTTGCTTCTTTAAACTGTGGTGGTATAACTCCCGTACCCAGTATATTATTTAAAGCAGTTGTCATTTGTTCCTTCAGTTCATTTGTAGCGTGTTTAAAAAGTTCAATGGGAATCCCATTTGGACCTGGTGACTTCTGCTCTTTAAGATTTTTCAAAACTTGGTTTACTTCATCATAAGAAAAAGGTGAATCGGGTATTTCATTTGAATAAAAGGGTTTAGCATAATGAATGGGTAATGTGATTGTTATTGGGTTTAACAAAGCTTGAAAGTAATCCATTAATAAGCTCGCACTTATTTGAATACTTATTTTTGGTGCTTTACCATTAAATTTGTTTATTGCTAGCCAAAATTCTTTTGTATTTTTGCAGCATGTAAGCATAAGTGCCTCTTTTTCAAGAAAGCATTTCTTTTTTTCTTTGCATAGTCTTGAAAGGCAATGTTGGTTTTAGTATAAAGATCCTTGAAGAGAATAGTTCCAAATTTACGAAAGGCTTTGAGCCAACCAAAAGATTTTCGCCTTGCTACTTCACACTCCTTATCAAACCATTTATCCTTATAGATAAATGTCTTTTTATGAACCTGTGTGCACGATGGATACGAATTTTAGCTAAATTATCAATCTCGCTTATATTGAGTTGTTCCTCTGTATTTAAGTTGCGTTGGAGATTGTTCCTATACTCATTTGCCTTTGCATGTTTCCACGTCCACTTTGGTGGGAGTAACATGTTGGTTTTTTCTTCGTTATCAATGGGGGCGGTTAAAAACTCTGCTACGATTGGTAGATGATCTGAGTACTGCTCACACAAAACTTCAAAATCTGCAAATATGGAAATCCATTCACCCCTTATTAAACAGTAGTCGATGACAGAGCAGCCTTGTTGACCTATTCTAATAATTTCTCCATTTGTATCCAAGCCACTTACACCATTCATAATATTAAACCCAAATGAATCACACAAATCCAGCAGTTTAATTCCCCTCGAATTTGTTATGGTATCTTTTGATTCTCTCACTTCCCTGCATATCGATTCTCTCTTCCTTCCTCCTTTCCTATACGCGAATTCAGATCTCCGATAATCATTACATTGTGGTAGCTGCTATGTTCAAGTATATCACGTAATTTTCCAAAATCCCTTTCCCAGTGATTGCAGTTAATGTAGGTTGGTAGTATAGTATGTAGGCCTCACTATAGGATTTGGGGTATGTGCGAGGTTCGATGTATGCAAAATTTGATATTTAAACAGTAGTAAAGTATAAACAGTTGATGTATGTATGGGGGGCATGCCATCAAAAATCTAAAATCTCATAAAAAAGTAGTCAGTAATTTTCAATTTTCTCGAAAAATAGAAGACATAAAATGATCTAGTTTTCAGTTTTTGATTAAGAATAAATAAGAGCACCGAATTCTATAAAAAAAATTAAATTAAATCTTATGGTTTTGCGAAATAACACTTCAAACTTTTTTTTGTGAATTTTGTGTTTGAAATTCATTTATTCGAAAACTGTGCATAATTTTTGATTGATTCAAAAAGTGGCTTAAAGTACAAAATACTGGCTGTAAAAAACAGTATTAAACTTAACTGTAAGTATTACCGTTATTTTTTAATGATTTTTTTTCCACTTTTAGTACTCTTTTCATAAAATTGCCCTTCCCGCCCAAACGGGGCAAGATAGACCCCCCTCCCATGGTAAAAAATGCTTGTTTTGGACCCCTCTACAAAAAACCGTTATCAATTTTCGGCGCCCAAGTTATCGTACTCGTGCCGGGATGAGGGGCAAACGACAACACCTGCTAGAAAGCTAAAAAAAACTTTTGTAAATTGATTCAAAATATCTTCACCCAATAATTTCTCCAATAATGAACATCATGTTGGAGAACAGCAAGGAAACTCACGGACATAATCCGAGGAAATCCGAGGATCTATACGTAAGTAATAGTTTCTAAAAGCTACTACTACCATTTGAAATGTAGGAGGATCTATAAGTAAGTAATGGTTTTTAAAAGCTACTACTACCGTTTGAAATTTTCTCCGTTTTAAAGAACCTAGTCCCTTGCTTAACATAAAAGAGCGACCACAAAGAAGAAGGGGTAAAAAAAACAGCAAGACATAATTTTACTATGGCAAGACATTCTTCGTTTTGAAAATAGGTAATTCTTTTTCCATTTTTCCCCACATGGTGCTCTTCTCTAAGGCCGGTACACTCCATAAAATACTTTTAATATAAAACTGGCAGGGCGCTTCTTTAATTATGCTTGATCCTTGATGTGATTGCAGACTGTTCACTTTGGAGACATTCACTTGGCGATATTACTTGGCAAATTAATTTTTTTGATTCAAGAATATTAAATAAAATGGGGATGGGAACTATTAGAGAATATTGGCAAAGCCCCGTGTCCAAGGATAATTTTTTTCAAGAGAATAAGTTGGGTGGAGGGTATTTAAAACGACAATGTGGGACTAAAAGTTTATATTCTTTATATGCAGTGGTATATAATGTATTATATCTCTTAACATCCTTTTTGCTCGTTATTAGACGGATATGACTGGTGGTTTTTGCAAACGAATATATTTGAAAAATAGATAAGAAGAATATACCTATGTATAATATATACATAAGTATATGTACATGTACATACATATGTACAAAGTACAATGTACATATATCAAGATACAAACTGCTGCATCAAAAAGTCGGTGGGCATCAGGGGGCATCTCTCTGTACTCTTTCGTCTATAGAGTGGAGTTTGTGTGAAATGTGGTTCAAGTGATGCACGAAATATGTCTGGATATTATTGTGGTGTTTGTTTTTTTTTTTTTTTTCGTTTTCATTTAATGTCCAACAACGATATTGTGTAGGGAAAAAGATGTGATGGTAGATTGGTAGTTTTGCATTTTGCATTTTTTTTTTAAGAACATAACGTACTTTTGTATCTTCCGATCTACTTCGTCCAAACAGTTGTCAGAAAAAAGCACATCGGAACTTCATTGATATAAACATATTATATTCATAACTAGATTCATGAACTGTTAAAAAAAAAGAGAATTTGTTAAAGAATTCCTCAGAATCACTCATTCAGAATCAGCTTAATTATTGCAATTTGCAAACTTATTGTGCAGTTACAATCGATAAATTAAATTGGTGCAACTATTTCTCTATCGGGAATGAATTAAAATGATTTCAGTACTAATTTTGTCGCTGCAGGTTGAGCAGATAGGGTCACAGTCACCTTCGCGTGAGCTGCGTTCGTTTGTTCATTTTTGTTTCCTCTCGCCCCCACCGTTTGTCGCGTTGTGGATTGTCGTTAAGTGTGCTCATCATTAAATAAAAATAATAATAAAAAAATAATAGAAAATAATAATAATTCCCAACCTGCAGTTGTTTGGCTTAGCAAGTGCATGAAATGTATTGAACTTATATAAGTTCTCTCAATTGATGTACTTGCTGAGCGAACAATAACAGATGCATAGATAAATACTGTTTGACTGTTAGGGTTCAGATCAATTCACATCACTACTAAGGCATAACACTAGTATTGTTGTGTATTATAAAGAACATTATAATCATATTCAGTTTTTCTCTTAGATTTTCGTCTGTTTTAGTCTTTTTTTTTTCTTTTTTATCTCAATGATTGGAAATTTCAGAGTTGACTATTGCAATATTTGTGAGCTTAAGCAAATTTCCTTGCTTTGTACGCCCATTCTGTTACAAATAGGCAAGTTCTTTGGCACAAAGTGAAACCCAAGTAGGTGAAACTAGGTACTGATCCTACGGAATTTCAAATTCATGGGTATAACTTAGTGCCATTATTCCTTTCCCAACATGGTCTCGCCGGCCGTCTATGTAAGAAATGATGTTGCTTACCAATTTCAACCACAAAATGATCCTAGTACCAACCCCTTTTTAAACTTCTTGTGGTTTAAATTATTGGTAAACATGCACATCATACATTATTGTTTCCTTATCGAAGCCCTAAATGCTCTCTCTGTCTGACTCCATTCAAAGAATTGTTTCCTTGCATCCTCACACTGAAATCGTTATTGTTACATTTGTTGCTTATCCTATGATTTATACATTTTATATTTCGTGTACTAAGTAAATATGTCGTATGATCATAACTGGAGATTATGTAGGTATTCTTTTACATAATGAGCATAAAGCATATTTAATAAGAATTAACTGGTTTTCACTCACTTTATTGTCAACCAAATGAACAACATCTATTTTATTAATTTTAATATTAAGACAATTAAATTAAATAATATATTGTGCCACGACAAGCAATTTATCGTCAAAAAAAATATAATTATTTATCGGTGCGGAAAAATGCATAACTCAAACTCATGTCCCACCAAAAATTGGGAATAATTTCTTTGCCACGCAAAAGGTCACACAGAAAAATCAATATCAAGTGAATGCTGTCAACACATTTGATACC
This sequence comes from Syrphus vitripennis, assembly GCA_958431115.1. Lineage (NCBI taxonomy): Eukaryota > Metazoa > Arthropoda > Insecta > Diptera > Syrphidae > Syrphus > Syrphus vitripennis. The sequence goes on along the minus strand of OY288110.1, from coordinate 60,940,384 downwards.
AAAATTCCAGTTATGAGCATATCGCCATCGATATGCCATCGAGTTTTCAACATGTGCACAGGGACTACTCCGGTGTGAACTATTTATAAATGGTCAGCCTGTCACAATGGAAATCGACACCGGTGCAACGACATCAATAAATAAGCGAAACTGAATTTATTTAAAGATTCCTCTTAAGAAAAATTAAATAATTCTGATAACAATCTTTGTTCTGTTAAAGGTAGCACTATAAAAGAATTAGGAAGTATGAATGCTGCAGTCAATTTTGGAGATGAAAGCTTCTTTTTAAAATGAATTGTAATCGAAACTCAATGGCCCAAGAAGCTCCTACTTTGTCGGACGTGGTTAGATAACCTATTTCCTAATTGGAGACAACATTTTTGTTTTGGAAAAAGTATTCAAGCTGTAAGTAATTATATTTTAAATGTAGTCAGTGAAATAAAACAAAAATGTCCGGTTATATTGAAAAAAAAATTTACAAGTCCAATTGTCGGGTTCACAGCGAGTGTGGTTTAAAAGAAAATTCGAGTTCAATATTTCGCTCTGCGTATAGCGTTCCATATAAATAACGTGAGAAAGTCGAAGCCAAGTTAATTAAAATGTGTAATGATAAAGTTATAGAACCTATCGAATATAGTCGTTGGGCGAGTCCAGTGGTTGTTGTTCCCAAACCGAATGGTGATATTCGTCTTTGCGTGGATTTTAAAGTCACTATCAACAAAGAGAAGAACAGTTGGTCAAACAATCAAGGTAGCGGAGAACGAATTTGAAGTGGTGCAATCCTTCAAATACCTTGGGTCAATAGTAGCAGCCGATAATAATTTAGAAGAAGAAATACGCGGGCGGCTGCCTCAATTCCAACAAAGCCTACTACAGTCTGTCAAAGCTCTTAAAATCCATAAATCTCAAAATAACTTCAAAACTGCAGCTGTACAGGACCATGGTCCTGCCAGTACTCACGTATGGATCCGAGACTTGGGTGCTTAGCAAAAGACACTCCGACCTCTTAGCCGCGTTCGAGAGAAAAGTCTTAAGGGGAATTGTTGGCCCCATATGTGAGGAAGGACGATTCCGGAGACGGTACAATCATGAATTGTACGAAATCTACCTTGAAGCAGACATAGTGACAGAAATTAGGCTCGGTAGACTCCGGTGGGCAGGGCACCTAGCTCGCATGAGTGAAGAGGAACCTGCTCGGAAAGTCCTTTGTGGTACATTCTATGGTAGACGGCAGCGTGGTAGACCATGCTTGCGCTGGAGAGATGGTGTAGACCAGGACGCCCGAAGCCTTGGGGTGCGCAACTGGATGGCGGCGTCGGCTCAAGACCGGGATAGGTGGAGAGACTTGTTGAAGGAGGCCAGGACCGGTCCCCGGTTGTCTAGCCGATGATGATGATGATCAACAAATTTATAGAAACCGCACTTTATCCTTTGCCTAATTCACAAGATATTTATGCAAATTTAGCAAATTTTTCTATATTTTCCGTAATTGACCTTACAGAGGCATACCAACAAATTAACACTTTTAAAGGTTTATATCGTTGTCTTAGATTGCCTTTAGGTGTCGAAAGTGATCCAGCGATATTTCAGTCTGTAATGGATCGTGTGCTCCTTGGGTTTAAAAACGTATTTTGTCATATCGATGAAATCTTCAGAGAATGAGTGCAAAAAAAAATTTTGTTTGAAGTTCTAGAAAAATTTAATGAATTTGCATAAATATCGATAAATATAAATTTTAAGAAGAATCAGTCGCGTATCTGGGTCATAATGTTTGAGGTATTACCCCAAAAAATGATAAGGTCAAAGCTATTTCTGAGGCACTCGCACCTCAGTTACAGTCATTTTTAGGTCTAATAAACTATCATGGTAAATTTATACCTCATTTGTCTACAAAGCTAAAACCTTTGTATAATTTGCTTAGCAAGGATGTTGAATTTTTTTGGGGTGTCGAGGCACAAAATGCCTTTCAAAATTGCAAAACATTGCTTTTAACAAACAATATTCTTGAACTTTTCGACCCATCAAAACCAATAATTGTAGTAACTAACGCCAGTCAGTATGGTGTAGGAGCTTTCGCATATGGTCAATGGGGTCGAAAAGCCAGTCATTTCTGCTTCCAGTACTTTGTCTGAGTCTGGGAAGCACTACTACTCCCAGCTCCACAGAGAGGCTTAGCGATCGTGTTCGCAGTCAAAAAGTTCCATAATTATTTATATGGTCAAAAATTTGTCATTTATACGGATTACCAAGCGCTCCGCGAGATTTTCAATCCAATAAAAGGATCTCCCCTGTATTTATATTGTCCATGTATGAACAATCTCATATAAACGCGGTTCACTCATGTCAAACGCCAATGGTCTCTCTCGTTTGCCAATCGAAGAAAGTACAAACGTAGAGGCAGTTATCATTAATTTTTTTTTCGTCTGCAAAGGATTTTTTTCTTTAGCCTTATTAAAAATTATTAAAGAGCATGTAGTACATGACGATACACTTAAAATTGTTTATTCGTTTTTAAAGAGTAGGTGGCCAAAATAAATTTCAAAATCAAAGAAACGCTTTCCACATATTATAAGGGTTGTATTTATAGAGGGAATCGCATTATTTTACTAGTGTCTAGTCAACTCATATTTGAAAATTTTACACACAAATCATATAGACATAGAACGTATGAAAATGATTGCCCGTTCCTATGTGTGGTGGATTAATGGCGATAAGGATATCGGAAACTTTTCAAAGTCGTGCGAAATTTGTCAAAAGACTCAAAACGTAAAAAGAGAAATAGTAACAGCTAAATGGCTGCAGACCGATTCGCCTTTTGAACGTGAAAAATGCAGCAAGATGTTAAGGTTTGCTTTGGAGATGCAAGGAATTCTTTTCCCCTTCTGATCTGGCTATTATCTATAAAAGTTATACATGTACGTTCAAAACTCCAAAGCTTGAGTATAACTCCCATCTATGGACTGGTGCTCCAATAACTTACTTAAACCTCTTGGTCAGTAGAAGGGGATTTGAAATGATGAGATGTCGGTGAAGTGCGCACTTTTTTACATTATCAAAACGATTTTTATTTTTCAGCCTATTTACAGCATTTTAATATACAGAATTTTGAATTTTTTGAAGAAAATCTCTTCAATGGTTTGGGCTGCAGTTTGAAGTAGGTACAAACACTTTTTCCGCTTAATCTAAATATCATCTTTATGTCAGTTCTGATAAATATCTTGTAATGATATTTTATTTTAACTTTAGTCTTAAGTACTTTGTAATTGATTTTAGTTTAAATCAATTTTGTTGAAAATAAAATATTAAGTTTGTCAAATAATAATAATGAAAAATTAATAAAAAAGACGGTTTTATTTGATTAATAAATACCAATTTTAAGGCCTAACAAACTTGAGATTGATTTTTTGTAACGAATCCAAAACTTGACCTATAGTACCTATGGTCGCAAGTAAAGGCTGTCCCATGTATATTCGTTTAACGAAAATAAATTACATTCGTGTCAATGCAGCCGCTATCGCATTGGAGTGTAATCTAAGGCATAATTTCTGATGAGTGAGAACATCAATGACTGTCACCTATTATTATCAACACCTCATAGCTGCCTGACGGTAAGCGTTTATATAATATACTTACATTTGTATATAGATTAACTGTCTAATTGTAATTAGTCTTGAAGAACTGAGCTAAAAGAATGTCGAATATATTATTCTTTTTATTTTTCAAAAATTTTATCGTTTGATTATTCTTTAAAAGAATGTCGAATATATTATTCTTTTTATTTTTCAAAAATTTCATCGTTTGATTATTCTTTTAATAATTGTTGATGTGTGTTTATGGTGTTTACTTATTAATTAAACAGTCTGAACAAGATATTTAATTTAAGTTAATATCTTATATAGTTAAAAGCGCGTTCTGATAAGGCAATTCTTTTAGATATATTTATACAACTTAAACGCACAACTAATCGCATGTTCTTGCTAAACTTACGAAGAAAGAAGATTTAAATTAAATATAAAACTTGCATTCAAACACTAATGCAAGGTAATGAAATTTTTCGCAGAAAAATATATTAATTCAAAAAACTAGTTTCTTATCAATTTGAAAACTTGTTGAAATATTTAAATGCCGCTCCACAGCGCGTTGGCAAAATATGCTTGCTTCATGTTACAAAGGTATTTTTAATTTAAGTTTCTATTTTTTATTTCTTATCAATTTGCAAAACAAATAAAAAATATTTCTTAAATAAACTTAAATAAACTTAGTCACTGCAAAATAAAAACGTATGTAAGCTGAAAAATTTATGCTACAACATAAAACAAAATTAAATTTCCCACAAAAAGGAATAGGACCTTTATTTATGAGATATTTAATTTTGTTTTATATTGTTTTACACAATTATAAACATTTATTGATCTATTTACTTAGAAATATCGAAAAACGTAAGAAAATTACGCAAACCATATTGCTAAAGAGGCAGAATATCAAGGCTTTTAAACAAATCAAAGCTTTACGTTCTACAAAAGAGTAAAATAATTATTTTTTCCAAATATTCCTATAGAGAAATCGGATTGATTTTACAAAAAAAAAACTAAATGAAATTAAATAAGATTTTCGTATTATATCACTTAAAACTTTTAGTTTTAAAGTGTTTACTTATTAGAATTCTATCCTTAAAAGTTGAAATGCGAAGTTCAACTTCTAAAATAGGATTTTTTTATTCCGAATTAACTCGGGTGTAGTGTTCGGCTGAGAATCGAATGTTCCCAGGTTTAATACTTAGACAAAAAAGGACTGGCACATGGAAAAAATACCAAAACTAAATTTCAAGTTAATAAAAAATATAAATTATAAATTAATTTTAATTTTTCGCAGACAGTCTCCATTGTTTTAATGTGGTCCCTTATTTTTTCCTCCTATGCAAGTTTTGTCTTGGTCTTGTTAGAAATATAAACTTTAAATCACACCTTGGTATCGTAAAGAACCAGTTTCATTGTATACTTTTACTAGAATAGTCGGCACTTAAGATTCACATATTGACAGTTAAAACGTTCCGTTTTGCAAATACATATGCGTAAGTGACACTCAAGTTTCCAATTTTGAAAAAAAAATTTTAACTTGTTTTTTACTTTTATTTTTAGAGCAAACAAATCTTTTTTTCATAAAATGGACAATTAATAAATAAAATTAATAAATAAAATAATAAAACTGCCTTTACGATTGGATTTTTTAATAATCTTTTTTACTAATATTGTGTCTCATTGCGTTTTTTTTTTTTGACTACAAGTAGACTTTGAATATTAAATTGGTGCTAAATATTAATATTAACATTAAGAATTGGTTTGATCTATAGTTATTCCAAAATGTATGGAAATTTATTTTAATTACACAAAATTTTAATCAACTAAACTATTTTTTTTTTGTGAGATTTGAACCTGAAACCAGTTACAACTTAAAAAATAAAATCCGTTAAGATGTCAGGTACTGTTTATAGCGGTTTTTTGAAAAAAAAATTGTTGGCCAAATAGTTTTAGTTGCTAGTTATACCTACCATGTCAGTTTATTTATTAAATTTTGAACTAACTTGTCATGATTTTAACAGGTAAACAAAGTATAAGTCCAGTTTTATTTCTAAACGTGTTCTTTAGTAAGACCCATAACGGAGAGTGGACACCTGCTTATACAAAATATTCTCTTTTTTAACCTTTAACTCTATATTTAACGCATTATATCCGTGGTAGACTTAAAGAATCATTTTCCAGGAGAAAAAACACTGCAGCCACAAGAAAATTCTAAAGATTAAGACACTGACAAATATGAAGACTAAGGACTCTGCGATGCATTTCCTTAGCTACATTTTGCAAACAAGGAAACCAAAATGATAATCCGAAAAGAAAAGGAAAACATGCGCCAAGTTGCTTGTTTTCCAGAGCATATACATAGGTAGGTACCTATACCTATTCCCACTTTTCGTCTTGAAGCAATGCAATTGACGTTGGCAACGTAACGGCGAATAAGTATAATATTTAATGCTGGTTGCATATATGCACAATGCACAGTCATACACAGTATACAGCATGATATACATACGTATCCGTAAACCTCTAAATATACATATCTGCACGATACAGTCTGCTAATTTTTCTAGGATGACAGCCTTGTCGCCGCCGACGCGACGATGTCCACTAAGCGCAGAGATGTGAGTATAGAAAACAAAGACAACGTCTTTCCGCCCTGCCCCTTTACAATGAACATTTTCTACGATTCCACTCCTCAATTAAGGACTTCTTTGAAGATTCGAAGAAGCCAGAAAGATGTACATGTACATAACATGGCTTATATAGCACTCCTTTTTAATAATGATGGCTAACGAGGCAAGTCCGTACATTAACAGGCGATAAATGGGTGGTGGAGTGAATTGAGTAAAATTTCTACGTGACACGATGACGATACAGACGCAGCAAAATTTAAGATTACGTATATATGTCATGCTCGCCATCGCCATCATGAATTTGTTGCCACTCTCTTCTTCTGAGTTCCACACAAACCACTCTATTGCGTTTTTTGTGGTAGAGACAGCGACACGGATAGCAAACCCAAGTCCGCTCTTAACCAAAGGGCGAAGATCAAAGAGGGATTTCATTCGGTTTTCTTTTATTTTTATCTTTTCTTCATCTGCAGAAGTGGCAGTGGCGCAGTGGGTATGAATGGGTATTGCTGCCACCGAACTTTTTCTCGTACAGTCGTTCTACTTCGGAAAATATAAAAAGCTTGTTCTTAACACTTCGTATTCATCCGAAGTGAAATCCGAAGTCACTCTTGTATAGTTGGCTTGTAAACATTAAATCATGAAAATACAAAACGAAAGAATACGGCTTTTCCAATTGTACACAAACCTTCGTACGCAATGTGGTAACTGGCAAAACGATAGCTGTAGCTTAAGTGGAAGATTTTCTTCTGTTTCTTCATTTTTAGTTTTCAGCAGAGTGTAACCGACCGATGACTACTGTGTCTTTCTATTACAATTAACAATACGAAATTAAGTAGGTATCAGAAATATTAGAATTAATACTGTTGTATTAAATTCCATAGATAGGTATGTTTATCTTTTCCGATGTTTCGACCTTGTCGACATAGGTGCGTTGATGACACTTTGTTCACAGAAAATTTGAACAAAAAAGGAGTTCACAGTGTATTGGGTTCATACTTAGGTACATATTTAAAACAAAATTAAGATCTAATCGACCGAACAGGGAGATTATTGATCTAGAATATAAGACTATCATTTTTGTTTTTTGGGTCCTTTAATCGTCACATCACATAGATATTGATGAAATTGGAAAATCTGTTGACATCGCTCGGTTTTTTCCTTTATTAGTCAACGTATCATACAATTAGATACGTATGTATAGGTATACACAAATAGTAAATGACTAGGTATACAGTTAAGAAAAAAGAATGTGTTTGAACCCGAGAACAATAACTAGTCAAAAAATAAATTTTGAAAAAAGTATGTATTGTAGAAACAAAAAACAAATTGGTAATTTTTGTGAAGCGAGACTAAAAATTTGTCAAAAAAAAAATAATTATTTAAAAACACGTGTCCCTGAAAACACATTCGTCCTGAAAGAAATTGTAAAAAAAAAAATGTATGAAAATAAAATCATCAAAAAAATATGAAAAGCAATCTTGTCAGACCAAAACAAAAAAACCCAACTAATAAAAAAAAAATTGAGAAAAAAGTTTTTCGTGGTTGAAAAAAATGCCAAAAAAAATATTGTCGAAACTATCAAGTAGAAATTAGACCACCTACTGACCCAACAGCCAGTCAACCCAATCAATCTTGTGTGTAACTATATTTATTAAATTTTTTTATTTTTCGAAAATTCAATATTTGGAATTTCGAATTTGTTTTTAATTTGGACAAAACTGAAACAAAAATATCTTTAACTGTCTTAAATACCTATGTCTGTTAAAATACTTCCAGAAATAATAAATAAATAAAAAATAAAAAAAATAAATAAAAAATAAAAAAACTTTAATACATATACAAAATTGTTAAAATAAAGTATACCAATGTACCTACGTAAGTTTGGTTTAGTCTACTAAATTCGTTACTTTTTAGTACTTCTTCGTCCATAGACTTCGGCAACACTTAATTTTGCTTTCATCAAACGTCCACAACCTTCCTCACCAAGAAACACCACAGATATTTTTACTACCATCACTTCAAAACTTAAATTGGGTATATACAATTCCCAATACCATCAGCACTCAGCAGCTGTGGTTTTAATTGAGGAGATGGAGAAAATGAGATAGAAAACCGAAACACACACAAGATACAGCTATGTTATATAACTGGCTGTGTATGGGTAATATTCAACACACAAACACTATACACAACGTCGTTTTTCTTTTCTTTTTGTTGTTGTTTTTTTTTTTTTTTGCATTTATAAATTTTTTCTACTACGTAGTTACGTAGTAGCACCATTCACAAATACCAAAATGATTTAGTTTTGCTCTACCTGTCGACACGAAAACATTATCGCTATACGGACGGACGAATTTCAAATAATACTACTAATTTTTATTTTTGATTTTACGTTATTTTTTCATTGATCCGCATAAACACGACAACATATTTATCATCATTCGCGAATTTGATATATGTACATATCTGGAAATTCAGAAAAATACAATTTTTGAAAACCACTCAAATATTAAAAAAATATATATATGTAGTTTACATTGGTTTGTGTCGCTATTAAAAATAAAATCATGTTGTCAGCATTTTAAAGATTTGAAAAAAAAAAAAATCGCATCTGTTTTATAGAAACTAAAATGAACGGCATTTGTGAACCAGAGCGCATTGAATAGAAAATACGAAAAAGAATAATAACAAAAAAAATCCATCAATCGAAATTTCGAGCATCTGCGCCGGGTGTGCGCGGATTCAGGCCACAATTTTGTTTTTGTTATCCTTCGAGAAAGTTCGTTTTACCTCTACAGATACAAAAACAGAAAGGATCTGCAAAAGTATGTAGGTATCTGCGTTTTGCAATAGCTACCTACATATAACTAGGTCCATAGGTATACCTACCTTTAATTAAAAAATTAAGTTAAATTTGCGGTTTTCAACCTATGTATGTAATTTCCTACTATTTCTCTGTGTACATATGTGCTCCAAAGTGCGTTAGTTTAAAATTTTTGTTTGAGTTTTGAGACAAGGAAAAAATATCTATTTATATATGAGGCCTTAAAGTATATTCAACCAAGTTTTAGATAAATATTGCTGAATTTATAACTACATACATACATACATACATGCATTGCAATTTAAGTTTGATGAAAATATTGGTGTTATTCGATTGATAAATCGTTTAGATACATAGTGACGCTATCACTTATCTAAACCTAATTTGAGCAGAATATTAAAAAAGTATAACCGTGGATTATTGTTCAATCATTGAACAAGAAGTGTATGTAATAATTTTTTGTTTGTTGAATGAAAAAGTTTTTTGAATACAAAAATAGATTTGTTTCTATATATGTGTGTGGAACGTGGATAAAGAAGAGGATATTATGTCAACTATTTGGACACTTATTTTGTTGGATTAGAACGTGTTTACAAAGTTTGAACTGGATACCCATCTGTTGAAGGTAATTGTTGAAGGTAGTTGTTTCTAGGTTCTTTCTTAAGTATTGTGAGGCCATACTGCATCGTGCGACCTTTGATGATGGTTTGTGTTAAACTTTGAATAAACTAGGTTGTTATTTGTTATTTTTGCTGCTTCTGTATTGAATAAAAAATAGTTAAAAAAACTAAAAAAAAACACGCTTTAATAGCAAATCGAACTAAAAATCAGAGAATAAATTTTAATTTATATTTTATTCAACGGTTATAAAAAGTAGGTATACTAACTCATCAATATGTTTCAATAATTTTTAAAAATTCTAAAATAAAAAAGAAAATTAATTTCATTGTAAAAAAGCGTGGGTTGCTCGATATCGATTGTTGTAAATATATGATTAGTACTTATTTGTAAACATAAACATAGCTTTTTACAATGAAATTATTCTCTTCATGTCTTTATTTTTATTTTAGAATTTTTGAAAATTATTGAAACAAATTGATGAGCTATTATACTTCTAAAACCATCTTTTATATGTACAAATGTGTTAACAGTTGCATCTCGATAGAAAACATATTCAAGAATTTGTATGTTGCCAACATAAACAGCGAGACATAGTGGTATAACTTTATTTGCCAACAAGTCTTATTTCGTAATCGAACCATTTCATCTCTTAAAATCACTAATCCTGACAATCCTAATCAGGATAATGAGATAAGCTTATCAAAATATTGTATTGTCGGTGGTCGTTGATAAGTCTACAACATTTGAAGTAAATCTGATCGCTTAAAGTGGGGCAAAATTGAGTCCCAACGAGTTATTTACATACATACAAACAAACAAACAAACATGCAGGTGAAACTAATAAAAGCGTGTTAAAAAAGAAGGGAAACACATTCTTTCAAGAATTAAAAACAGCTTATTTTTTTTTTTATTTTTCAATCCATGCGAATACAAAATGATTAAATAGTCATAGTCATCAGCGAATACTTAAATGTATAGCCTTATTTCTGTACCTATGTATATATGTGTAGATAGGCAACAAAATAAAAAAGAGATCCTTTCAAAACTTTACTTTCAAAATGCTCAAAACTACATATCAAAAAGAAAACAGAATTCAAATTTTGTTCACTGAAGTAGTAGGACTATCTTACCAACGTACATAGGTATATATACAATATTCGCCTATATTACAGAATTCGGCGATTAAGCTTAGGTGACAGTTTCAATTATTTTCCAAGCTTTTGCTATTACCAAATTCGAGGAAAGAAAAGTGAACGAATGTTGTAGGTAAAATACACTGCACCAACTTTTTCTACTTATAAACTACTAAACTCTTTCGCACTTCATACGATTTCTATCATTTGACATTCGCGCCTATGTATTTTAAGACTAGTTCAATCGGAAATTTACATATTTCAGTTTTATAGCGAATGCGAAAGAACAGTGGTGAAAGTTGTACCAGGATTAAAATTCATAGAGTTCTGTAATGGACATAATTATCTATTCGTAGGTATAACTAAAAAAGACACAAGAAGGAAATGTACCTATCTGTATCTAGTATCTACTTATTAGGGGATAGCGTTCACCAAATAAGATAGCAGGTAACTGAATGCTCCTTAGTAAGTGGAAGTAAGTGTTATTTTTTCTGATCAAAATAATATAATTTAGGATTTTGGCGGATTAGATGTGGTGGGAGTTAAACCTCCAACCAACCTGCTGAACTTGATAAAAAGATCTGGGCCACTTGTTAAACTGGACCCCAATCTATTTTTTAAAATTAAAAAATATTTAACACACTCAACAAGATATTGAGAGGACTGTTATCTTATTATTATTATTATCGAGTTTCTAAATTTCTCAACCTCTATGAGGTTAGAAAATACCTATCCCGGGCTATGCCAAGGGATTAGGCTCTGTTGATATGAATTCATTTTGATTAAAACATTGAATTGGTGGATTATTGCATGAATCTTCTTACTATGTTGCATGTTGACAATATAATTGCTTTCTGCATTATTTCTAAATTGTTTTCCATGTTCATTTTCTTAAGATTTTGGGTGAGGCTCTTTGGGATCAAACCTGTAGCTGAAATTACTATGGGAGTTATTGTAACTCTGTTGGGTCTGTACATCTTCTGCAACTCGTTTGCCAATTCTGTATATTTATTAATTTTTGTGCTGATTGTTGTTTGGATGTTATGATTTAGTGGGATAGCAATGTCGTATATTTCGATGTTGTTTTCGACTTTATTAAATAAAACTATATCAGGCCTGTTTGCCAATATGGTTTGATCTGTTATAATCGTTCGATCCCAATAAAGCAGCGCGTTTGAGTTTTCCAGCACAGGCGGTGGTTCATACTTGTAGTACGGCGTTCGCGAAAATACATATAAGCTTAAAGCGTAGTGCGAGGTCTTGGTGCAGTATTTTTGCCACATTGTTGTGTCTGTTGGTGTAATCATGACTGGATAGTGTGGTACATCCAGATATAACGTGGTCGATGGTTTCCCTTACAGACCCACATTTCCGGCATTCATCGCTAGGGATGTTTTCTCTGAGAATATACTTCCTATAATTTCTAGTGGGAATAACTTTATCTTGTATGGCAATAGCAAATCCCTCTGTCTCTGAGTAAAGCGTTCCTTTTTTCAGCCACATATTTGATTTCTCTACGTCAATATTACTTGCATCCAGATCCTTGGGATGAGTGCCATGCAGAGCTTTCGATTTCCAAACTTCCACTAGCTCATTTGTTGATTTAAAGTTATCCGGAACCGGAATGTTATTACTGCTAAGGTTTAGCGGTGTTATTTCATTGTCTGCTTCTACAATTATTATTATTATTATTATTATTATTATTATTATTATTATTATTATAATTATTATCATTATTATTATTATTATTATTATTATTATTATTATTATTATTATTATTATTATTATTATTATTATTATTATTATTATTATTATTATTATTATTATTATTATTATTATTATTATTATTATTATTATTATTATTATTATTATTATATTATTATTATTATTATTATTATTATTATTATTATTATTATTATTATTATTATTATTATTATTATTATTATTATTATTATTATTATTATTATTATTATTATTGTTATTATTATAATTAATCTTTATTTTTTCTAATAAAAGATACATAAATTATAATTAGAAGACTGTTATATTCAAATAGATGTCTGGAATAGGCCTTAGTGGATCAGAAAATGGGCAGCATATGTATTCGGTCTCTTCCCATTTAGAACATCCACTCATACATTAAGTGTTCATTGTAAGGGCACAGGATTTCACTTATGATCGTCAAAAAAGAATAACTGATTAACTTCAATGTCCGTCAGAGCTGTAATAAAGAGCAAGGGGCTCAAGGAACTTCCCTGGTGCACACCTACTCTAATTGGGAACTCTTTTGTGTTTAATACGGGACATCTTACCTTTGTTTGTTTGAACTTGCTCGTACATGTGCATGATTAACTGCACATAGACTTCCGTAACTTCTAGTTGCCTAAGTGCAACCCATACCAGATACCGTAGTTGTAAATCGATTGCTTTTTCGCAATCAGCAAATACAATACTTTTTCATTCTGATTCTTATACTCGGGATTCCATCTCTGCTTGATTAACCCGAAATGAACCCGCACTGGGCAAGAGTATGATAACCGGGGCGCCGAGAAATGAAAACGGATTTTTGTAGAACACGGCAATAAAAGCATTTTTTACTATGAAAAGGGGGGGTCTATCTGCCGCCGTTTAGGCGGCAGGGGCAATATAAAAAATGTGTACGTTAAATTAAAAAAAAATTTATTAAAAAATAACGGTAATACTTAAAATTAAGTATTATACGTTTTTTTAAGGCCAAAATCAAATCAAGTCAAAACTATGCATAGTTTTTGAAAAATTTAATTTTAAACTCAAAATTTGAGTAAAAATGTAGCTGTTTCCTTTTTATTATTTTACCTATATGACCCACTTGTGCCTCAGAAAATGTTTAATTTGAGAACACTTATGGAATTAAAAAATGTCTGAAAATAACACACTATATTAAAAAATAATTGAAAGTTAAGATTTCATATTTTAAAATTTTCGATCTTAAATACCTATCTACATCTGGAATAATTCTCACATATCCATTTCCTTGTGATATTCAGCTTATAAGCCAAAGATATGGCAACTTTTTATGCTTCTATTGAGCTGTATGTCGTGCGCAGGCAATGATCAACTAAACCAACAGTAGCTAAAGTTGCAACAGCAGCAGCAGAAGCAACAGCAATAGCTACTTGATTTACGTGAGACAATCTGATCGCAAGGGAAACCACAAATGTATATTTTTTTGCAGACCAATCTACCAGCAACTTTAAACAAGTTTACGCGAGAATACTATATTCGAGTTTAAATATGTCGCGCAAACGACTTATTGAATTTTTTTTTTGTATTCTTGTCAAACTGGCTATCGAATGACCCAAATGGTATTTGTGTGTTTTTATATTTAAACAAAAAAAATGAAAGAAATTCAAAGAAACTCAAAAGAAAATGACAAAAAATTGCATCAAAAAGTGCATATTTATGCCATTAGACGACCTAGATGGAATACCCTTCCAAGGCTGTTGTATAGGCTTTTGTATAGAAAGAGATACAGATATTTTTGAAAAGTTTGGAAAGAAACATTCATCAATTTTGATGGTAGCAGGTAGATGCTCGTCAAATTGACGTAAAGAAGAATAACTTGTTTAATAAACACCGATATTTCGTATTTTAAATACCTTCTTTTAACCGAGCCCTCATAAGTATATAAGCATCATTGCTCAAAAAATCCTCCTTAGCTAACGAAAAGGCAATATTTATGAGCTAATGAAGGAAAGTAAAGGGTGGCGCACGAATTGTGCTACAATAATAAATTCTATCAAGTTTTTTTTAAACGATATGTTTCATTTATTTTTTTATTATTGGGTAGAAAATTTAAATTTATTTTATTATTGAGATCGCCTCGATTATTGTCGTAATTGACTTCTTAAATTCAGCTAAATTCCTGGGTTACGTTTTGTTCACCTCCTGTTAGACACAACCCCATAAAAAAGTATGATGCATTTCGGTCAGGTGACTTTGGAGCCAGCGAAAAGATGGAGATCCTGGATATTACTGTTTTTGTGAATTTTTGTTGGAGCTCCTCCATAACTGGCCTGGCTACCAAATGCTTTTCACTGAGAAACGTCTTCGTCGCAGTTCTTGGTAAAGAAAACTCATTCAACATATTCAAATAACGGTTTCCATTGACAGTTACTGTAACACCGTTTTCTTCAAAGAAGTATGGGCCCACAATACACCTAGATAAAACTGCGCACCACACTATCAATCGGTCTGGATACAGTTCCATCTCATGGAACTGGCTTAGATTCACTCCATATCCGGCAATGCCGTTTAGATCAAAACGGGCCACATCAGGCAGAACAAACAATTTATCAATGAGTTGTGTTTTTCGGTCATCGCAACAATTTATTTTACAAAACTTCAAGTGAAGGTTTAACTTGCTTGTAATTTGGAATTTGTACGAAAACAAGCTTAAGTCATGAATAATCCGTTGTAATGACTGTCTGCTAACTCCAATGTGCCCAGATAAGTTTCAAGTCGAAACGCTTGGATTTGCCTGTATTATAACGATGCTACGCGATGCCGCGGTTGTGTACTGAACCTGAGAATTGGGATTCTCGATGATAAAGTCTTCGTGCAATGCTTCCAGATTTGGAAAACATGTTCATCAGTCTCATTATGGTCCATCTACTTGGAGGAGTACTGCCAAACTCCCGCCTAGATTCCCTATGAGCGGAAATGATGGACTGAGAAGCATGGTACTCTTGTACTATTCCTTCAATTCTTTTTTCAGTTTCCTAAGTATTGATTTTTATAATTAAAAAAAAATAAGCCGATTACTCAAACACAAAAGAAGTTATTACGTTTTATTTTTGTAGTACATACGATTCGTGCGCCATTCTTTACTTCGATCAGAAATTGTTAAAACTTAATAAAAACATGTTATACCATGAAGCTAAAGATCGCTGCATTTTTTTTCTTTTTTTTTCTTTTAGAGTTGCAGCTCTCGAAAAGTATCAATGATATTGGAAAATTTTAAACACCGAAATGTTGGGCACAAAATTTCCCAGGGGCGATGTCCGCTACTTTTTTTAAATTTTATCCCGTTGTATTTGTTTTTAATGGGGTTTTAAACTTTATTATTTTTTTTGTTCAGACGTGCAGATAGACGAAACTAACGGTACAAAAAAAAAAACAAAAAATGGTATCGTGTAGAGCATCTCTTACTCTAGAGGCGGTGTTGCTTATTTTTTTTTCTTTTTTATTATTAAGCGTTTTTAACCATGAAACATAAAAACAACACTCACAACACTTTATACCGTTATAACTTCAGATCACCGAATGGTACCAAAAAAAAAGTACCTACATAGAAAAATTAGATTTTTTCAACTCTAGAGGCGATGTTTTTTATTTTTTTTTAAATTCATGTTTTAAAGCCATTAATTTGCATAACAACAAATTATAATAAAGAGAAAAAATAACAAAGTAGATACGAACTGCGTAGTGCATATACTAAACGGTGAGCCTTGGATTTATATGACAACAATATTGTTCTGGTTTTTTTTTTTTGCTTTTTATTTGTTTTTAGGCTTTAGAACATGAATTTAAAAAAAATAAAAAACATCGCCTCTAGAGTTGAAAAAATCTAATTTTTCTATGTACTTTTTTTTTTGGTACCATTCGGTGATCCGAAGTTATAACGGTATAAAGTTTTGTGAGTTTTGGACGATTCCGAAAACGGTACAATCATGAATTGTACGCAATCTACCTTGAAGCAGACATAGTGACAAAAATTAAGCTCGGTAGACTCCGGTGGGCAGGGCACCTAGCTCGCATGAGTGAAGAGGAACCGGCTCGGAAAGTCCTTTGTGGTACATTCTATGGTAGACGGTAGCGTGGTAGACCAGGACGCCCGAAGCCTTGGGGTGCGCAACTGGCTGGCGTCGGCTCAAGACCGGGATAGGTGGAGAGACTTGTTAAAGGAGGCCAGGACCGGACCCCGGTTGTCGAGCCGATGATGATGATGATGATGAGTGTTGTTTTTATGTTTCATGGTTAAAAACGCTTAATAATAAAAAAAGAAAAAAAATAAGCATCGCATCGCCTCGTCTATCTGCACGTCTAAACAAAAAAAATAACCTTAAAAGTTTAAAACCCCATTAAAAACAAATATAACGGGATAAAATTTTAAAAAAGTATCGGACATCGCCCCTGGGAAATTTTGTGCCAACATTTTGGTGTTTAAAATTTTCCAATATCATTGATACTTTCCGAGAGCTGCAACTCTAAATGAAAAAAAAAATCTCGGATGCAGCGATCTTCAGCTTCATGTTATACCTACCAATTTATTTTGATATGTATTTATACATTTCTGTATTTATATGGAAAGTAAAACTTAACATAACTTTTATGTTTGTAAGTCCGTCTATGTGAACCACCTTTTTAACATTTCGGAAAAGCAATTTAAAAGATTTTCCTATTTGCATATCATTCTGCAAACAGGAAAAAGCGTTGTGCTAAAAAAAGCGTGTGCCAAACAATAGGTACCTGGTTACTATTATTTTTTTGTCTGATATCATCAGAATGAAGACTCGTCGCGACGACCGACGCACGCGGTGCGGCAAAGGCAGAGTCAACGGGAAAACAACTCACAAAATAGATGATACATACATACAAAAAATACAATGACGATAATTTGAGCAGATTCTTAGGTTTTGAACAGAAAAGATACAAACGATAGACGATGGCTGTTTTGTGACAGCGATATTATTAACACAACCATTCTCGTAATTGCGTCTGTTTGCATCCTAAATGAGAATTAGATAGAATATAATATTAATGCGGTTGTGGTTAATGATCCGAAATGACAACACTAATGATATTGTTGCTTGCTCTTATTTTATCTCTTAAGTTCTTTGGCAGTTTTGGAACGGCACACGATGTTGAAGAAGAGGTGCTGATGCTGATGCTGCTGACATGGCACAATCAATTGCCAGATAGAGGTAGAGCATCATTTATACTCATCAGCAAATTATGAATGAATTTAAGACAGCGTTACAAACTAATGATAGATAGATGATAGGAATAATTTGTTCATTTGTTAATTTGAAGGAAGTATTTTCACAATAATTTGCTAATTATGAGGTGAAAACTTTAATATGAGCTGTTATGAGTCGTGTTGATTGCTTTCTATTTAAGCTTTATTTTTTTAGCCAAGCAAGCTATCACAATATTTGAGTTTAAGTTTAAATTTATAAATAATTTTTTTTAATAATTTACATACATATGTACTGCATAAGTTTTATTTATTTTAAACTCCTCTTTGATAAATGTCATCTATCGAAAAAATGGAACACGTTCTTGCTGTCACTTGAGTTGCATAAGTCATATGTGACTTGACATGTGACAATGAAATCATATCCGTAGTAATAAATTTTTTATGTTTTATTTTAATGTAAAATGTATTGGTAGTTGTTATGGAAGGAAGGCATATTTCCAGTTTAAGAATTTGATCAGACATACATAGGTTCTATCAGGTAGCTTAAAAGTTCCCTTTGAAAATGATTTCAGAACCTGGTGCCATATCAAAAAAAGGCCTGTTTTTAGTGACAGAAATACACAATAAAATACATAAATTCAAAGAAATGGTACAGATATTTAATAGTCTGGCTGTAACTATTTGATCTATTAGATATTCATGGTTTCCCAGGATTTTCTTCCGTGTGCCCCTTTGTGGAATTCGCTACATAACTGACGGTTCTTAACTCAGCATTATAGTTTGTGTCGGATGATTCGTTCTTTACTTGCTTAGGTTTTCGGACAATTTTTTCCTTGAGTTTGAGAGACATTGGTCTTCCACTACTCCTACACGGGATGTATTTCAAACGGATGTAACTTTCACATTGCTGCATCGAGAGCATTGGTGCGAAACTTATCGAGTTGTTTTTCTATATTTTCGTTAGCATTGCGAACGCAGCGTTAGCTATCTGTCTAATTCGGTTTCGCATTCAGTACCTCCAAGATATTGAAAACGTTTTACCATCTTACTGGTTGTCCAGAAATAATTACTTGAATAGATGGTCAGGCTCCAAGGCTGACACTTTTTGTTTCTGCCATTATGATCTTTAACCTAATGGTTTCAGTTTTTCTCTCCACCTTTGTTGTCATTTGAAGAATATCCATGATCCTATTAAAGAGTAGGTAAGCATACTTCGTCAGCATAGTCCATGTACTTGAGGTGTGATTTCAGAGTCCACTGAATTGCTCCATTTGCATTCGATAAAGCTACATGTATGTAGGTAATACAACAATAATCACTAACAAAAACATAGGTACAGCCCTAACATATGCACCTGAAATCTGTCTTCGAAACCGATTTTCATGACAATTTACTGCCACATGACTGAATCAAAAACACATTAGCATACATAATGTACTTTTCTTGAAAATATATTTTATTTTGTGTTTGCCTTCCTGAGGCCATGCCACCACGACCATAGAGTGCCTCCTCTTACGACCCAGTAAGCATGAATCAAATGTGTGCATATAGGGGCAATATGCCAAAATCATTTCTCACTTTTGCCATTGTCGGTAGTCTCGCTAAGTTGGGCAAACACAGTAGCGAAGCGATGAGGCAGGCCGCAACATCAGCATCCGTACGACACACACCATAGGCAATCCAATTCAAAATAACCGCATTAAAACAAAACAAAAAAAAACATTAAAAAGCATAAAACCACACAATCTAATCAAGATGTCTTAAGAGATATTGTCGAAAAATACTTGAACTATTAAAATAAGTCAGAGAGACAAAATCTTTACACATAGATGTAGATTATCTAGGTACCTACGTCAAGTAAGTTTTTTTCTTAATCACCCTAACATCAGCATTTATCAATTTTGATGAAGTTGAAAAGTAAAAGGTTCGAAAAAAAAAATACATTTTTTTTCAATATAAACCGTCATTTAAATAAAAACAAAAGATATATGTATAGATAAAAATCAAAAGCAACAAATTGGCGCCGAATCCGAATCACTAGTCCATGGGGCATATTACATAAGCTGTATACTTGTACACATATGCAAACAAAAGCGTGATATGTTTTTCTGCTATTTTCTTTGCGAACTCAAACACATTCCACAGATGTACTGTTAAATGTATCTGAAGGTATAATATATTAATACACGAAGAAAAAATCACACTTAAAATTAAAATGATTTTATAATAGCTAAAAAAAAGTTCAAGATATGTGTATATGCATGATTCTTTGCATTCTAAATTCAAAAGTTGTTAAAAGAAATTCAGACCTTATTTTTGTTATATTCCAAATATTTCTTATGTTCTTATGGAATACCGAAACATGCTCAATAAGTTATTAACTATTGTTAAAACATTCATGAGACTTGACAACAGTTGGAAACAGAACAATAAAATTATTAAAAAAGTTCACATATTGAGCTATTTTATTACAAAACCTTTTTTAAAGAAACAAAACAAATAGTTTTTCCCAACTTTTTTAAATGGATGGACTGGATGAAGAAAACCTTATAGAAATTAAGGAAATTTGTTCGTTCTATTTTAAGAAGGACACCATTTAAAATTTGTATTAACAATACGGAATACTTATTGTTTTAAAAAGTTAACTAATCAAAACTCAACCTCAATGCAAAGTTCAGACACAGAAATTTCGGTTTGAATGTGATTTAACCTGATTAACGTTTAGAGCATTGGAATTTTCTATTGTAAATTTACAAAGCGTTAGAGTGCTTAGCTGGTAATCGTAAGATCTCACGTTTGATACTCAGAGAAAAAAAGAAGAAAGTACTGATACTTGGAAGAAATAAACAGAAATAAACAAACTAAAAAAGTTAAAAAAAATTTTGTTTTTTTTTGTTTGTTTTTTTTGCGACCATTTTCAAAGAAATTTTCAATAAGATTTCTTCACATGGTATTAATACGACCTTTTTTAGGAAAACCGCCGATATCATTCCTTTTATTTTTCTATCAAAATGTTTAAGTTCGTGTATCTTAATAATAATAAATTCTCATTCTGCTCATATTTTTCACTCTGTGTACATTGAGCCCAAAGTTCGTTTATACAGAATGATGAATATTTTCTAAATGCTATTTTGTCTATAGATATCTAGTTTTTTGTTGTTATTATAAGATTCTCTTGTTGAATGTGCACCACTGATGGCAATGGAAATGCTTGCCATGTTATTATGATTTATAACGACTGAGTGCGAGCTGCGCTATAATTCATAATTTATTGGTGCCCGAGCTGAAAGAAACAAAACAAGAAATACTAATTACCGCGTATTGGAATTGAACGCAATAGTTTTGCCTTTTAGATGTAAAGAAAACAGCATAGTTTGCAACATTGTACAATATTTAATCAAGTCCCCAAATAATGGTCAAAGTTTGAAATTACATAAATAACTGTATAATGTGTATACTGTATACATTATACATGTAGCCATAGTAGCGCATTCACTGCAAAAAAGATCAAAAATATTTTGACGAGAATTAAAAACCTTTAAGTTCCGTTTACGAATTCATACTTACAACTATAAATACAACAAATATAATAACATCAATTTATCGTTTATCAATTTTCCAATCAAATTTTATTTATTTTCGTTCAACTAAGTGGTTTGATAAAAAATCAAAAGAGACAATCAATATTATTCGTGAATGGCATGAGTTTAAAATGTTTCAGAGTGTAAAGTCACAATTTTTCTACTTGCTCTGCTCTTAGAAATAACATTCTGCCAACATATCTTAAATTTTTAACTATGAACTTTCACAAATACAACTGCTTTCTTCTCATTTTTTTCAATACTAATTAACAAAAACTGTGAATTTTGAAACAGGCCTTTTTGGAGCAATTTGTCTATAGAAAACGGTATTTTTTAACAACATTAACTCGAGTAGGTACTACTGAATTAAATCACCACAAGTAGGAGATTTAGCACTATTTAATTGGACTTATTGAATTATTCAGTTAAAATTTGTATGAAAGAAGTCCTTTAATAATATTAATTGTATTGCATATCAACATTTTCAAAAAAAATTAGTATTTTTCGAAAACTCAGTATTTTGAAAACTGATTTAAATTTTATTTTAAAATGTTTATTATTAAATGCTCAAAACTTGCTTTCCAATTTTTTTCGAAAAATACTTCAAAAAAATATATAATGCATACATTTTACATATGTAAATTATATAAATTTTTTTTTTGAAAAAAACTGCCCTAACGATTTATTATATTTATTTTTTTTTTTTGCAGTTCTTTCTATTTGAACTCCTAAAATAAACCAAAAAAGAAGTTTGTCTTATTTTAGCAATTCAAATTGAAAGTTTTATGTTTTCCATATTTTTCTGATGTGAGCTTTTTGATATGGGCGAGTTCGTGTGATCGAGTCGGGCATTTTATATAATGAAATCCTCAGTTTCAGAGTTAATGTTAACACCGAAACAAAATTCAAATTTTTCAGTATCCAATTCTAGAAGAATGCCTGATTAAAAATAAAATTGAAAAAAGTTAAAATTTTAAATAGAGCAACAAATGATTCATTCATTCATTTGTAAACTTATAAAACTGAAATAAATTAGCTAAAAAATCAATTAGTATTACTAACATTTCCTTTAAAAAGAGATGTTTGAAAACTTCACAAAATCTAAAGCAAGACAAAAAATCCGTAGATACTTATTCAAATTGTAAATATTTAAAAAAATGCGCATTAATTTTACTTTTCATTAAAAAACTAACAGTGTGTTGCCTGTAGGAACAAAATTAAAGCATCTTAGAGCTCACATTTAATGAAAAAGTATGTACCTTATCGTGACAAAAATTGAATAACAAATGATCACGAATAATTATACATATTTCGGACGAGACTATAGAGTTGTTGTTTTATTAAAATTTACTGTGGCACATGGAGAAACAACAAACATTGAAAAAAAAAAGAAACAAGAAAAATACAGATACAGATAGAGTCTGAGGTCTGACTGATGTTAATATCTTGTCATGATTTCTCCCTCTCTAAATAGATTTAAAAGGGTGCGACTGAAGCGTATAGGAATTAGTTATGATAATCAGTCATTCTCTTGTTGTTATAATTTTTTCTTTAATTTGCATTTGGTAAGAAATGATTATCTAATAAGTTGAAAAATAGCTGAAAATAGAAGAAAGAAAAAATATTCGTTCAGGTACATTTATTTTCATAATTAAGTCGTTAATTCAATCGAAAGCTAATAGACGTGTTATTGATGATTGGGTCTAGAAGAGATTTTTTTGTGTAAAGTAACACAAACTTACAACTTATAAATTCTCATTTTATATGTTTTTGGGATTGCCAGATATTCGATTTCAAATGGTGTTCAATTTTTCTTGCCCAGGCAAAATGTTGACTTGAGGGAATTTTTTTCAAAAAAAAGCGTGATAAACATACAGTTTTTTAAATTTTTACCTGATGAATAAAAAATGCATACATTTTATGATACTTGGGAAAATCAAAAAAACGTAAGAAATCAAAGTTTGGGTTTTTTACCTACTTTTATTGCAGCACTTGACAACTGGAGTGGATATGATTGTGCACTCAGGGTTAAAAGTGTCTTATGCCTTCTTGAGTTAAGTGAGAGTTAAATTTGGGGTATGAATGTTTAATGGGTAAATTAACTAAAAGAGTGTTATAAAAAAATAGAAAGACAAATTCATTCATCAAGATGAACACAACGAAGACACCAGGAACTTTATCCTAACAGACGACTTTCTTATAGAAACACTTTTAGAAATACCTTTCGAAGACTTCGGGAAACTGGATCAGTTTTGAATGCAAGACCCAATGCGGAAGGTGCAAGCACAAGGAGAGTTTCGGTCGATGAAAGATTACTTACAGCTGTTGAAATCGATTCTTCCATCAGAATAAGATGCTTGGCTCTACAGCTTAATGTTTCCAAACACAGAATTTCCACTTACTACATGGAGAAAATATGCATCCATATCACCATACACCTGTGCAAGAACTTCTCTTTATTAGTATGGATTTTATGTTCATATCGAACATTGGAATAAAACTATAGCCTTAACAGTAATGAATTTTTCTAAGCCCTTGGGAAAATTCGTTTAAATGCCTTCAAACGGCGCCGCCAGAAAAAATGGAGTTTGCATACAAACAATTGACAGCAGGTAACCTTTCTCCATCTCTGTTTTGTGGTTGACATTTTGGTTGCTCTCATCTGTTTTCTTTGTCTCATTCAAGTCTTTTAAGTGTTCGAAAATAAGTTCGACACTGAAGTTAGTTATTTGCCTGATCTAATCGTACCTTAATTTTCAAACCGCCACACTTCGGTTATAGTGCAAACATGGCTAAAATAAAACAAACCATCCCCAATGCCAAAATTCACGGAACAAATATTTTTTTTTTGCAAACAGGTCGACTGTCACCGTCTTCCAAAAATTATCAGCAGTATTATCCAAACTAATTTTACTGTCTTATTAGTAAGCACTATTCATTTCCATGTAAAATTAACTACGCTGTCCACTACGGAGCCTATCTCCGATTTTAGGATTAAGACTCACATTTTATTTTATTAAGACCAAATGCTGAAGAGATGACGCAAGAATTACTATTTGAAGTTTCTAAAAGTCGCCATCACCATGATGGGTAATTTCATGGATCTGAAAAATAGATTCTTACTTCTTAAGAAAATTAAATGTGTTGATAACTCACATTAGCACTTTCGGACAGTTTAAAAAAAAAATGCCCGTAATAAAACTTAATCGCTTTGCTGAAAAAAATATAAAAAAGAAAATGTATGCGTGTTAGAAATTATATCGAAAATTTGTATTATTGGAAATATTTTATATAAAATTATCACGTTACTAAAGTTCAGTAGCTCACGTTCCTTCACGTTTTCAAACACAAATTTTTATTTTTTGATTTAATACTTTCAATTCAAAATCTTATTCAATAACGTTTTTCGAAAAACATTTGCCAACTACAATGTTTTGGGATTTTGGTGTATAAACTTAACTGTTAGCAGTGTTTTTTTTTACTTAATCTCAATGTTGAAATCATCAATTTTTTTCTGGTAAAAGTCTCTAGCTCAGGTAAGGGGCGAGTTATAGCGAACAGGAAAATGGATCAGGAAAATTTTTCTGATGGATTATTTAGTAAGTTCTCGATCGATTTGAAACACATAAGCTAAAGTAATCGATGACAAATGACAATTTTAATGCACTATGTAAAAAAAAAACTGATTGAACAAAGGTTTTTTGATAAAAATGCATTTATTTGTTTTCCTGATGAACTTGCATCAGAAAAATAAATAAATGCTTTTTTATCAAAAATCCTACGTTCAACAAGTTTTTTTTTTTAAATAGTGCATTAAAATTGTCATTTGTCATCGATTACTTCAGCTTATGTGTTTCAAATCGATCGAGAACTTACTAAATAATCCATCAGACAAATTTTCCTGATCCATTTTCCTGTTCGCTGTAACTCGCCCCTAAATTAGAGAACGATGTGCCCATTGTATATTATAGGTCATTTAATATTAACACTTAACTGAACTTACTTATAAGAATTTTCTTCTAGGTTTAAAAGCCTTAAAACTTGTGTTAACTACAAATAATGGCACTGATGGTGCTGAAAATAACCGGATGATTGATTTATTCCTGTTTAAATTCACATGATGATTTACCCAAAGGTGATACAATATCAAATTAATTAATTAATGGATGTTGCCCTAAAACGAACATCTTAACTTGATTTTTAATTTTTTTTTGTCAATTTTTATTTTAAGGATCACGCAGTTTTTTCTTAATTTTATTATTTTGTTATTTTAAAACGAATTATATCAAAACGGTTTATGCGTGTTTCTCTCCAAGCCGCTTGAACGCTCATTAGTGATTAGAGAGGACATCAAAAATCTAAAGCATCATTCAACCCCTGTGTATATTTTTATAATAATAAAATTTTATATCTACGCATCAGGATGTTATTGTTTCATTAAATTCCTTTATATTTTTATTTAGATGACGCAATTTCATTGTGATTCCTCATGTCAAAATTCCCTAATAACACGTTTCATAGGAATATCAATTCACCCAAAATTCACATTATACACATTTAACAGTATTGGGTTAACAGCACAATAATTGTATGAAATACATTCTTATATCCTTCACAATTTGAAAGTGTATGCTTTTGCTTTAAAAATATAAGGAAGAAAATGACGTGTTAGTATTTTCCAAAATCCTAATATAGGAAGGTCGAAGGTACCTAGTAGGTATGTAGTACAATACCATTGTGTATTTTTCAAATTCCCGTTATATGAAAAAATGTATATCGGAAAAAGACAAGAGGAAGAACAATTACATGATATAATGGTACATATATACTCGTAGGTAATACTTGTTATGTTTAATTTGATTTATAATTTGGGGTATACGTATGTACGTTCTTCGAGACTATTCGAACCATTGACCTATTATACGGTACCGTGCAATAAAGCCAAGTGAAATAAGGGGCAAATTCTTAAACGCGGGCCGCCCGAGGTACTTTCAAACAAAAAATCTTTTTTTTACAAAAATTCTGTAAATCTGTTGAAAAAGAGTTATCGTTTTGATAATGTAAGGTCGACTTGGTCTTATTTCTCAAAATATTTTGGCCTTATTTTACTTTGTCAAAGTGTAATTAGAGCAACCACTGATAACACAGGTCAACACTATTTTTGTTTCTGGGTTCTTGATTTTCTTGTTGCTCCTACATCACTTACTAATTATAAAAAAAATGTTACCTGAAAAAGTTTGTTTTTATAGCTAGAATTTTGATATTATGGATTAAAGGGAGATAACTGATAAAAATTGATATTAATTAACTAAATAAATAATAACTTTGATTTTACTCGTTCGATCCTCAAGGTTAAGGGCTTAAAATTACCATGAGACTTGAGGCTACATTCTGTGTAGAACCCATGGGGGTGGGGCCACGCCTTCAATATAAAAAAGTTGATTGAAAGAAAATTTCAATTTTATTTTTATTCTTTTAAATGCAAAAGATGATGAAAAATTTCAAAACATCAAAAAACAATGTACTACAAAATTATTGCCCCAACTCTCTTCTACAAAAATGTCATTGGTTATATACCGGTAAACTCAAAAGGTAAGACGGCGGAAGCACCCGAATTGATTTTTTGCGAAAAAAAATTAATTTTGATGAAATTTTGAGTTTGAAACTAGTTTTTTTAAAAACTATGCATAGATTTTGCTTGATTTAAAAACTGGGTAATAGAATAGAGTATTATCTTTAAAAAAAGTATAATACTTAATTGTAGGTATTACCGTTATTTTTTAATATTTTTTTTTTTCATTTTTAGTAGTTTTTTTAATGAATTTGCCCCTTCCGCCCAAACGGGGGGAAATAGACCCCCCTTGTCATAGTAAAAAAATACTTGTAGAAGTGTTCTACAAAAACCGTTATCATTTCTTAGCGCTACAGTTATCATACTCTTGCCGAGAACACTTAAACCTTAGAGTTGGTTGAAAACCCATAATATTTATTTATCATTGTAATAGGTGCAGAAACAAACTTAAAAAAAAAAAAAGATGCAGTTATATAGAATTCAATACCAGGATTGAGAAAATCGCCACTTCAAAACAGAAACAAAAAAAAATAATTTTTTTGTCGACCTGTGTAATAGGCCTTATTTCACTTTTGCAAAGTGCAATAAGGCCAATTTTTGAAAGTTGGTCTTATTTCACTTGGCTTTATTTCACGGCACCCTATTATACATATATGGACTGCTGGGAGCCAACTTCAGGATGAAGCAGCGCTAATTGAGCAAAAACTGACATTACCTATTATTCGTTTTGATATACGAGTATACGTTTTTTTTTTGAAATAAACTTCAATGTCAACCAGAAATCAGACTATTCTTTCTTGGGTCTAAAGAGCAGCCTTTGTGGAAATAAAACTTATGTCCCTCAAGTTAGCAGACCAAGGTCAGCAGAACAAACTTTTTTGATGGCATTTATTACTGCTTTTAAGTGCTCCAAAAAATAAATTTTGTGCTCCAATAGTTTTGGAAAAAATTCAGATCGATGATACCCCAAATCTTCACACTGAAGCAATTCCTGGAAAAGACCAACGAATTTCAAGTCGAGACCCACCATCTTTTTATTGACTTTAAGGCCGCATATGATAGCATTCATTGCCAGGAGCTCTATTTGGCGATAGCCGAACTCAGGATCCGGGGAATCCAATTTTGTCGCGTGACATTAGAAAACACACGGTGCAATGTGCAATTAGGAAATAGCCCTTCGAAACTTTTCCAAACATGCACAGGGTTTTGGCAAGGAGGTGCGCTTTCATGTGATTTGTTTAACCTCGTTCTGGAGTAGATAGTGCGGAGATCAGGTGTCAACACTGAAGGCACCGATCCGTCCAACTACTGGAATGTGCGGACGACATCGACATCATCGGCCGCTCCGAACGAGCCGTTATAAAGTCTTTTACGGCGATTAAAGAACAGGCCACTGGTTTTTTTTTTTTTTATAATTTGCGGGCGCTCAAGGGGATGGTGTACCCTTTATATGTTTTTCAACACAGCGCGGGCGTGAAGGATAGGGATGGGAAGGAAAAGGTGTACGGAAAGGTATGTGGCCCGAAGTACTGAGACTGAAGGTGGTGGTTGACTCAGATATTATCTGCAGGGTTGGCGGCTGGGCTAAATCGGAGAAAATGTCGTGTCTTATATCAATGTCCCTTTATAATTCACATTATTTTGTTCATTGTCATAATTGTTGGGCATACTAGTATTTAATCAATCACATGTTGTTAGTGTTATGCCTGAACAACATGTAACGAGTAAACCAGCGGCCCAATAATGATCAATGATAATGGAATAAAAACATGACATAGAACTACGGCAGGGATCGAACCTGTGACTTGTGAGGTTGACAGGCGACCACGCATACCATCGTGCCACGGCTAACCACGTTGCTCTTGAAGTAAACGAGGATAAGACCAAGTACCTGCTATCAACAAACAAAAAAGAAGTAGAAAGGGAGAGCTGATCCTGGGCTCATTCGAAAGAAAAATTCTTCGACGTATATTTGGTCCTGTGTGCGATGAGGGCGAATAGAGGAAAATATATAACCGCGAACTCTATGAGCTGTACAAAGATGTGGATGTATCTAGTCCAGAAAGTCAAAACTCGTAGACTATATTGGCTCGGTCGCTTCGAGGGAAAGGGAATGGACAACAATGCTCCAGCCAAGAGAGTCTTTCACTCCCAGCCCCTCGGTTTGAGACGACAAGGAAGACCGAACCTCCGGTTTAAAGACCAAGCCGTTGCGGACGCCAGAGCGCTTGGTTTGGAAGACTTTAAGCAACGTGCTCGAGATCGGAGAGGAAGGAAAGCCATCGTGGAAGAGAACCTTCATGATAAGTAACTGAAGTAGTAATACTTTATCAATTAAGAAATGAACCAAAATAGCTTTTCAAAAATCAATGTTTCATTTCTATATATTTTCATAATTTCGTAGAACTCGCGCGGACTACTATGGTAGAAATTTGAATTTTTCAGTTTAGTTGAGAAGACTTATATAAAATGTCAACATTGTTACATAAAAACCCGTTTTTTAATTTTATTTGTATAAGAACAAAGACAGAGATTGATTTTATTTGAAATTTCTGAAATTCAAGTTGCGTGGATCTTCATCTCCATAGCAAATCATTCGTAAATATTTTCCACGACATGTATACACATTTAATTTTGCAAAAAAACATATTAAAAATAAATAAATAAACTTAAAAAATTTTCAGTATAAATAAATAAATAAAAGTAATAATAATTCATTATGATCGGGATCCACCTATGTATATCAAAGCCAAGCGGCGGCGTGAATCTTCAACAAATCTTTCTAATACAGTTTTTTGAATGGTTTGAACCAAATCAATTGGCCAACGGTCGGTTGCGCAGATAGAGAATTTAAGAGAACAAAAATTGTGCGTAAGATTAATGAGTAAAGATTATTTCTTAAATTTTTCTTACCAGAGATGGATGGTATGCGCAAGATGATCATACCGCATTGAAAGAAAAAAATTGTCACAGAAAATTTTGTCGGTACAACGAAGTGGAAATTGAACCAAATCATTCAGTAACAATAATGTCACCAGAGAAAAATATGAAAAAGCATATTTGAATTGCTAAATTCCCGCTAATCATCTCCTTAAAGCCTTAATCCAAAATTGAAGAAAATCCCTCCTGTAGTTAAAGCTGTAGGTTGACAGACAGGCAGACAGACCGAATTGCGGGAACCACTTTTTTCTCAAAAACAAAAATGTTTAAAATAAAAAAGAATTCGAAAGAAATTACAAAATAAAAATTTAAAGAATAAAAATTGTCAAAAATAAATTATAAAGAAAAATTTCTTCCTTTTCTTCCATAAAGAAGAAAATGAAAAACATTGTCAAAAAAAGTTTGTGTCAAAAAGATTGCCAAAAAAAAAATATTGTCTAGACTGAATCATTCAATCATTTTATGAATCAATCATTCCATCATGTAATCAGTGATTCATACATTATATGAATTATTATAGTTTTATTTATACTTTTATATATTTTATATTTATAAGTACGTATACAAGAAACAATATTTTTGCAATTATTGTTTAAATGCAAAGAAAACAAGAAAATTAATTTTTTTAATAAATATTTCGTTTTGTTTAATTGAAGTGATCCGGCTAAGGCGCCCGTGGATATTGATAACTGATATAAGTGATTAATATCTACGGGCGCCTTAGGCGCCTTGCAACCACCTAGTAAACAATAATTTCCTCAGTATAAGAATTATTGCAGTGTATCTTTTTTCGTTTTTTTTTGCGATTTTCGTATTTTTTTTGTGTATCTTTCAAAATTTAAAGAGATGAGCAGAGTAATTGAAAGAGAGCTGCGGAGTAAAATGGCGAAGTGATTTGGGATTTGGTTAAAGCTAAAGTTTGTTGATAGCGTTTTTGAGTGATTGTGTTTTCAAGGCAAGAGAGAAGATAGCCACGACTAGTAGAAACAGTAGTGCTATAAAAGTAGTTATTTCTTTTATTATTTTTATTGTACTATTTTGTACATAGAATGTCAGTTTATTAGACTTAACCATTCTTCCGTCAATTGCATTGAATTTTTTGTGAACAACAACAACAACTTTAAGACACTACCACCAATTGTTTTTACGAATTAATTTTATATTAATTCGTTTATATTTTTAGCTATTTCATGCTTGCCATGATATGCGTGGGTTCGAATCCTACAAGTGTTCTTCAAATAAAATTGGATTAAAGCTCAGCGCCACTAAAAAGGAGCCTGATGATTGTCTGGCAAGCATGAAATAGCTATAACTCTGGCCAAAAATAAAAATATAAAGGAGTTAATATAAAATTAATTCGTAAAAACAATTGATGGTAGTGCCTTAAAGTTGTTGTTGTTGTTCACAAAAAATTCAAAGTAGTTATATTTTTTAGTCTGCGATTTAAGTTGCCCGCTATCTTGCAAGGCAATGTCAGTGTACCTACTTATTTTATAATTTTATTTATTATTTGAGTTTTTCTCTTTAAATGTATTTTGTTCACTTAGGGTGATATAGTTATAGGGATCAGGAAAAATTATCTGATAGATTATTTACGATGTTCTCCTTCTACATATGTAGGTATATTAAAAACAAATCAATGAACATTTTTCCTTTTACAAATAAAATTTCACATTCAGTCATTAGTTTTTGTTGTTTTTCTGTTTTCTATTTTCAATGTTTCTCTATTTTTCTGATGAAAATTCATAAACAAATAAATTTCGGTAGATGGGAAGTAGTTATCAAAAAATAATCATTTAATTTTTTTTATAAAAAAAAACTGGCCAATATTAATTCAATAGTTTTCGATAGGTATTGGTATCTACAAATATAATAGTTCAACGAGAGGGGCAACTGTCGACATTACCTAATAGATTATTTTTATATCTAATAATATATTTTTTTTCTAATTCTGTTGGATTTTGATTTGACAAAGAAGCTGCACTTAAAATAAATGAAAAATTATTTCTTTACTTTCCATATTAATAGAATTTTGAATATCTAATAAAATATTTTTGATTCTATTTGATTCTAGTTTTAATGGATTTTGATTTGAGAAGAAACTCTTATTAATATAAAATGTTTAAAATCATATATTTTTCACACTGTGGTCTACTATATCCAGTACGCCACGGGTGTACTCCAGTGTCAAGACCGACCGACGGCAGTTGTTTCTAAGATACAACAAAAGGAGTTGTTAGTTCCTATGGAAAACAAATGTTATTTTAATATTTTATTGACCACATTTACACAATTAGCACTCATATCGCTTAGGGGAGAATGAGCCATATTTATTTGAGTTTTTGGAGGCAAATGAGTCGTGGCTAGCATTCCTTTTCGGCGTGCTTTTTTTTCAAAATAGGTTCAAACTAGCATTTAAAAAATCATAAAACTACAGAAATGTATCTACTTGAACTCAAGTGAACAAAATTTTAATATTAAAATGAATGAAACCAAGTACAGAACCTTGGAGCGCACCAAAAAAAGGAAAAAGGAATTGGCCTACTTGAGTTTTTTGAAATTTACCTGGGAAATTTTTGACAGATACGTTAGTTTCGACTTTATATTTGAATATATAGCGCTATGAATTGGAAATGGAAAGAACCCAATTTGAACGAGAATATGCTGTGGTCGAATTACAGAGAACTAAATACTTGCTTCAATGCGACACAAAAGTGCATAAGGCTCAAATGGAGGCTTTGAAAGAGCACCCAATACAATCAAACATCCAAACGGCAGTCACAAAAAAAAGTTTAATTCTAATATCTTCCATTTTATTTTGGTTTAAAAATACATATGAAATAATAAATATTTACTTATCACAGACTTTTTTTTTCAATTTTAATTTCTTTGTTCTTGGTCTAAGATTTACTTATAATAATTTCGAATTCGAGACCTTGTGTTGCCAACCGTTGCCGAAGGTAAATGATGTGGATGAAATCCGGGCATCTCCGGTGGACTTTGTTGTTCCTTTTCATCAATTGCTAAGTTGTGAAGGACCGCAGAAGCAATTGTAATCAATTGGAAGGTTTCAACTCTGCATCTTAACCCGGTGGTCTATATTGGGAATCGTCTTTTCAAAACTTCATAGGAACGCTCGACACAATTTCGTGTGCGAATCTGAGACTCGTTTCCACAGAGTTTGAAATATTTTGTAATTTGTGTTTGAGTAACAAGAGTAACCAATAATAATCGTCTTCAATCGTTGCCTCAAAATCGAGGAATTGAAAATACGTTGATCATGCGTTGAACCCTGAGAAAAAAATACAACAGAAAGTCAGGGGAATAACATTTATTTGTTTTGTATGTATGTACCTGCCAACGAGCAAACGATGCCACGGTCTGAACGTTTATAGAGAACCAACCCTTGCGGTTTGTAAAAAGCTCTGCATAGTTTCCACCAGGTGATTAAATTCTTACAATCTATTGCCCCAAATTTGGCTATATCATTATATTCTCTCGCTGCTTGTAACCCTTCTCTTCGTGTTTCGGGCATGCGAACAAACTGGGGCGCAAGGTTAGCAATTGCATTTGACCCTCGCTTCACAACACGATGCACCGTTGCAATTCTTACGCCAATAAAATCTGCAATGACTAACTGATTGACCCAAGTGCATAAAACGTCAGTGGAATTAATAATTGGGTTATTATATATACATATGAGGCCGTGAGAGCAATGCAATAGTGACGTAACCCATAAAATTCACTTTAGAGTTACGAGAGATTTAAGAAACAGGGTTTATTTAAACATTTTTTGTATTTTCCCTTTGACATTTTTGATTAATCTTAGAACGTAGAAGAGTCTGAAAAAGGACATACTTTGTAGGGCAAGCTTCTTTTTTTTAAT
This sequence comes from Syrphus vitripennis, assembly GCA_958431115.1. NCBI lineage: Eukaryota > Metazoa > Arthropoda > Insecta > Diptera > Syrphidae > Syrphus > Syrphus vitripennis. The sequence continues at coordinate 60,906,658 of OY288110.1, read as the reverse complement.
TCAACATTATTTTGGAAAAAAAAGTGGGTTACGCCACTATTGCATTCATGGTTTTCATTAAAAATAAATAAAAAAGAAAAGTTACGCCAAATTTATTATACTATTTTTTATTTCTTTCATAGTTCAATATTTTAACAACAAAAATTATGTCTTCATTTTTACTTATTTTTTAATGATTTTTTTCAATTGGAACACCTGTAGACGTTTTTAAATTATTATAAAAAAAGTGATGGATTGGTGGTATAAATTGAAGCAGTTCTATTAAGTCTCTCTTTTTTTATCATTTATTTTAGGTTCCTCAAGCTGGTTGAATTTTTTAACGGATTGTCTCTTTTTTACATTTACCTCATCGAGTAAAACATCAATTTCATTGGAATACTTACATATAAAAATTGAAAATGTTTTATTTTTTCGAAATGTAATTACTAATTACTGAATTTCAAGCCATTCAACCTTGGAATTGAAAATGGACATTTTCCTGTTTGTGATATTTTCTTCCAGAGATTTTGAGGAAAAAAAAATCAGATGAAGTCATTTTCAAAATTTCAAATGGGTTTCTCTTTCTGGCCGAGGAAATGACATTTACCGAATCATTTGGGACGAAGATATCCTTATAAATTTTTTTATTCTTCTCTATTAAACCAAAATCTTGGTCAGATAGCAAAAAGGAATGGCCTTTAACTAAAAATTTATGGTGCATTTCTTTAACCACAAAATCGGGATGGGATACCAAAAATTGGCACAACAGTGAAAGTTTATATTTCTGTTTTGCCCCACATTGGACAGAATACATAATTTTTTTCGAACATCTTTTGTACGTTTTTTAAATAATGCATAAAACAAGACTCAATTTCTTGAGGTCCCCTTGACACTGTAAACTCATCCCAAACATACATGTGAACTTATTCTATGCCCATATTATACATACCAAAGCAAATGGTCTCAATCTCTACCAAAGCAAAAAGTTTCTAAGAGAAGTATGAAGGTTACGCCGCTATTGCACTCAAACTATGATCAAATTATAAAATGCAATAACACCTTTTTGAGTGCCATCTGGTTTTGAGTGTAGATAGCTGCATAAAACTATTTTTGTATTAAAATAGATATATTAAGGGACCCATTTTCATGAAAAACTCATTTTTGAAAAAAAGTGGGTTACGCCACTATTGCACTGACGGCCTCATATAATCTATATAATATATATTAAAATGTTTTCAAACTCAACAAATGGTTAACCCTTTCTGTCGGATCGTCGACAAACATATCTTAATTGACTTCATCTTTAAGTGCAAACCAAGTCGGAAACGAAAATATTAAAAAGGATGAAACCAAGTATAGAACCTTGGAGCGCACCAAATTCAATATGTTGCATGTATGATTTTTCATTTTGTACTTTTACTAAAAATTTTTTGCAGCTTAGAAAACTTCCAATTCACTTGATTATTGCCGCTATTCCACACTGTATCAAATGCTTTCTGTATGTCTAACAGTATCAAACCTGTCGATTACTGAGCCTTACATTTTTCAGTGACGTGTTTTTTAAACCTTACAGTTTGTTGGTTAGTGTTGTGATAAACCTAAACCCAAATTTAAAGCCAGGCAAAACATTACAATAAGTTAAGTGAATATCTAGATTTTCGTGTATAATATATGTATATATATTTTTTTCTAATAATAATTTTCTTAGGCAGTTGAGTAGACTAATAGGCCTGTAGCTACTAACATCATCTTTGGGTTTGAATTAGACTTATAGCTATTAGAATAACCATTGCTGTTTTCCAGCATACTGGAAAGTAATATATTTTTAGTAAGATAAGTATTTTGTATCAGTGAGTAGAAGAATATTTAAAATGTTTTTACTAATGCCGTCAAATCCAACACTTTTTTTGTTTTTAAAGGTCTTAATAAGACCACAAATTTTATTAGGGTTTTCCAAATTATTCTGAGGCTAAACAATGTTCGATTGAGATATAATACTAAAATACTACTTAGAGGCATTTGATTCGAGATACTTTTAGAAGACTTGTCACTTCCTGGCAAAGGAACAGTATCGGTAAATGTTTTACTATTATCAAATATCTGCAAGTCAAGACAAACCATCATCACTGCTCACCACACCGCCATTGAGGTATCATCAAATATTTTCGTTTCTGTTTAATATTATTTATATTTCTTTCTTTTTCTAGGATTCTTTAAAAATAAATCCTTAATAAATCCGGAATGTCACAACAAAATTAGATGACCTCCTCAAAAAACCATTTGTCCATTGGCCATCATCCGTTTGTGAACAGTGATTATAAACAAAACGAAATCGCGAAAATTGCATTGGTTAATTAATAATTAAAACAGTTAAAATAAAACTATTGAGACAAAGTGTAATAAAAAGAAGAAGATTCAACCTAAATGTACCTACAATTGTCTTAAATACATATATGTTACCGTAATTAAACGTGAAGATTTATCTTTCCTGTTGTGCCTATATATGATTCGGCTTTAAGTCGAAAAGTAACGAATTAAGTTTAGTTTCAAAGCGTTTTTTTTTTTTTTTTTTATAAAAATAACGTTAAATTAACCGGTCGTTGAAGAATTATTGTTCTTTTTTTAACTTAAATTTTTTTATGGATTCTCATTTAATGAGCAAAATCATCACAAACAAAGCAATAAGGATACAGCCATGTGGACTAAATTTGGATTATCAGTATTGAAATGTTTGTATAAATTATATTTATAAATCTTTTTCTTTTCTGTTTTAATATTAATGGCGAGGGAACTTTAAACATTTTTTATTTTATTTTTTATGGTTAGAGTAGATGTAGTGTTGTACTATCCTATTAAGCTTGATATTGATTATTATTTCATCTGAATGCTATTTAAAGAATTCTATAGTATTTTTTTTCATGAGCTTCATATTTCAAAACCAAAATTTCAGCAGATCTTGAAATTCAAAACCTTAACGGTAAAAAAAGTAAACATTTTGTCAATAAATAGTCCATATACCCTCAGTTTTTTTTCTCCTACTTTAAACCAGTTGTTCACCAATGAAAATTGTTTGTTAAAGCGTTTGCAGTTTCAAAAATTCCTTACGAGACACCCTGTATCTTGTAAAATATAGATTACATATAAATGTATAAATTTAACTTTTTTATCTCAATCAATTACCAAATAAGGGATTCGTTTTCAGACCAAAAAAGGGAAAAAACAAATGAAAAAAAAACACATAATAAAATGGCAACAGCAGCAAAACTTTGAAATGTGTTTTATTTCATTCAGATGCGAATACTCGCTTGCTTCCCTTTTATAGTCCTGTTTATTGTATAACCATCAATAGTAAGAGTTTGCATTACTTTCTTTCTGTTTCTTTCATTCAAAATTGAACTTTTACTTAATTCGTTTTAGGGAAATAGACTCGAGGGATATTAATCTATTTGTTTGACTTCTACTTTTTGTCGAAATAATGGAAGCATTGCCGGGGTTGTTGTTGTTTTTTTTCTTTTGGAACATTTGCAATAGAAAACAATTTTTAACAAAACGAAGTAAATTTTAATTTTTGAAAATCTTGTTAGGATGATTAAATTATTATGCTAAACTAAATGATAAATAGTAATTACAAATTCGTTGAACGGAAATTTATCAATCTAAATTTCTGATAGGCATATTTATTTAGAACTTGGCAATTCTGTATCTTTTTTTATTAAATCTATGATTATATTTTGAATTCCGAGACCGATAAATAATTGGATGATTTGCTACAAATAAAAAAGCGAAATTAATTTATTAGTTTAATACTGACAATCTCTCATTTCTTGCCACGCATTAATCTCTGATTGCAAAATAAAATAATCAATTACTTTCTTGTTATCATTTATATTCTGTTTACCTTTTTTTCATTATCAATAAATTAAAATTAATCAAATACCTGATACAATTTAAAATGTCTACTTTGGAACACAGTCAAACCCAGTTGAGTAATTTTGTTGATTTTTAATTATAAAATACTTTCATTTTAATATTTATTTTAACATTTAACTTTCCAATGCCTACACCTACAGTAATTGTTGAATGTTTTAAATCCACGAACTTAAAGTTTTTAGGTAACTCTCTAGAGTACCTACCTTACCTATCATATAACATAATGTCGTAAACAAAATTTTAATACCTCGAAGCGGTTCTAACAATTCATATAAAACTGTTTCTGTGGGTTATTCTCAGTAATTAAAGTTATTTATTAAAAAAAAAAAACGTTACCTGCCATAGAACCCGATTTTGGCTTTCGATTTTCTCATTTTCTCATAACCAAACTGTTTACGGATTGTGATCAAAATATGTATGAATAAATAATATTGCATGTCAAAATTTAATTTAATTTTCCTTGGAAATGGGTGGATACTTTGTTTTTTAATTGCAGGAACTAAAAACTTGTAGGTACATTGTTTTTTCTAAAAATTCTTATATTGCATACATATAAATTTTTTTTTGTCAAAAACCAGTCTTAAATGTCTTTTTTAAGTCGTTTTTTTTGATACATAAGATGGCATCTATAGTTTTGAGCTCACGCTTTTTTGACATATTCAAACAGTTCAAAAAATAGAGTTTTATGCTTTTTCATATTTTTCTCTTATTATTGTTTTGGTACTTCTTTTGTTTATCGTGCGGTTGTTGATTATAAAAGTAGTTAAAGGATCAGATGTGCATCGATTTTTCATAAAGCATAAATGTAAATCAAGTAATTAACGTCATTGTCATAATTATTCTATTTTGTTACTCATCGAGACAAATTCCCACTGATAAAGCAATACTACAGCAATACGTGGTGCTAAAAACAATTACTACGATATGCTTTGAGTAAAAAATCTTTAAAGGATTACAAAAAAAAAAGAGCTAAAAGGAACATACCGTCTCTTTTTCGCCTAATTTAACTTTAATGCTGTCTAAGATTTTTGACATAAAATCCGACATACAAAAATTAAAGTTGCAGTCGTTTTGGTATCAAAATAATGGTTTTGCAAGCCGACAAGGGAATCGAATGTTGTATATGCAAGGTGTTTGCCAAACCAAGGCCAAAAAGTTATTATTATTTTAGTTCCTTGGGCCAGCCCCATCCTTAGTTCTTGAGTTTTCTATATCATCGCCATCGATGCGTATACCATTTATCCTTAACCTGTTCTTAAAGAAATGTTTACTTCACAAAAATCATTCTGCATTTACTAGAGACACAGACCAAATATGCCTGGGAATCAAAGAAGATTCTGAAAAAGTTCCGAAGAACAGAAAACGGATGCACTTTTGTATGCCGTTTTTTTTGTAGCCGTTTGGCGATATAGTGAAGTGAAGATACACCAACAAAGGGCAGAATTCGACCCAGTGTTTGTGAAATCACCGTGCGGAAAGAAATAAACTTCTGTCAAAAGGTGGATATATCTGGTATATATGTAGTACAATGAGAACAAGACTTCAAAGGAAAGACATTGCTCATGAGACTGGGATTTTTTTCTTCGTTAGTTGCATTGCAAGCAAGGCGACGCGACGCGACGATGCGACCCATTGTCTTCTCAAATTGTATAATGGATGGAGTTGTTCAGTCAGCTTCTTTACTTACAAATTGCAGAAATACTTCCCAGTCAAATGCAATTACGACGATTAATATATAATAATTAAAAAAAATATATTTATACATTAAATAAGTTTTTTTAAAGATTTTAAAAGGTGACTTTTAGTTTAGTCAAAACAAAAAATTTACAAAACATTTTGAATATATAAGTATTGTGGTTACAAGATAAGAGTTACGAGAGCTAACTTTCAATCATCATAATTATCATTAGGTATTTTTTTTCTTGATTATCAATTTTTAAGAAATATTTAAAAATAAAGCACCTTTTAGTTTATTCAAAACAAAAAAAAATTGGAAAACATCTTGAATATTTGAATTTATTTTTCTTGTCAAAATTCAAATTGAATCAAAAAAGTCTTTAATTTTATTTAATATTAGTGGCATCAATAAGCATGTTATACAAACCTTCTCCGTGGAAAAATACATATATATACCAATTTTCATAATCATTAATTGCCCCTACCGCCTAAACGGGGGGAGATAGACCCCCTACCATAGTAAAAAATGCTTATTTTTAACTGTTCTATACAAATCCGTCATTAAACTTTGTCGCCTGAGTTATCGTACTCTTGCCAAGTTGTATAGCTCATTATATTTCAAGTTCCATTCATTAAAATTTAAATATGTAGATAGGAAGAATTTGAAAAAGTTTCTAATATCTAATATCTAAATAAAGTTATTTAAGTGAAAAAATGAATTGGCAGACGGTAGCCTAACCCGATCCTCCTTTGTTGTAAATATGCTGGGCAGCAGACGTCCCTGCTGCTTGGTAGTTCTTTGTTTGACATCTCGAATTGACATTTATATTGTTTATGTCATTTGCGTTGAAAAAACGCATTGATTCAAAACCAAAGTTTGTTTTAATATATTGAAATTTTGTATTCGTCTTTATTTTAAAACCTCGGAAAGTATAGTGTGCAAAAGTGAATTTATCTATTTGTAACTGCACCTTTTACAAAGATTTTGATGTTCAGGTTACTCGTCGTCAGTTTGCTCTTTATATATCATAAATAGACTTCTTTTCTTGTTACTATAAAGCAAGGATTGTTCACGATAAATAAAAACCACGGAGTTCTTCAGTTTAGAGTGGCTTCCATTAATTTATTGCATGAATTGCCAAATTTAAGAACCGTTGTTGTTCGTTTTGTTTGCGTGTTGCTAAATACCTGTGATTTGTTTATTGATAAATCCACACTTTCATTGAGACACCGAAATGCACGACGACGGTGTTTTCACATGGTTTCTTTGTTACAATTTCAATTTGCTTTTCTAGTCGCAGTAATTTTTAAGGACAGTTAGTTATTCGCTCAAGTGAGTGTTTTGTGCCCGAAGTAGCTGTATATCCTTCGATATTGCCGAGACGTCTTCTTTCGTTTCAGACAATGGTCAGCGATTGATTTAAGATCTTCAGAACTTAAAAATTTAAAAGCTTCGAGTATTTTGAACTTCGGCTGGTTCAAAGTTTTTTTGCCTGTGGTGTTTTAATCGGAGATATTTCCGTCTATTTCCGCTTAGATTTTATATATAGTGCCAGTAAGCCAAAAAAAATGTCAGTGTCCACGGTGGGAATTTTAAAACTTCAAATAATCCTACCTTGCTTTTTTGTTTCGGGTTTTTTTCACTTTGTTGGTATACTGACTTATAAATACCTACAACCAAGTCGATTTTACTTTTTTAATTTAACTTTTAACACAAATTCAATTACCGGAAAATTAGAGCTATGTATATTTAATATGAGTGTACAGTGTAATTGTACCTCTTTTCTTTTTCCAAAAACCAAGAAATATAATCAGTCTTAATTCTTATGGGACCCTTGCACTGTAACTAATAAATCCATTAAAGAAGTATAAGACAAATCTATTCTTTTGTTTCAGTTCTCATCGATTTACTTGAAAAAATTTGTTTATACTATACCTACTCATCTGCGAAACATGTCTCTAATCTCTGTTTGATTTTTTTTTTTGAAAACCTTCAATCTTCGATCGGTGCAACTAAGTAACTAAGTACTAACCTGAATGCAACAAGAAATACTTGTGTAACTTGTTTAAGTATGATACCTTTAAATAACTAAGTACTAACCTGAATGCATTTTAGGATGAAAAAATTCTTTTAAATTTTTGAAAAAAATTGACGTTTGTTCTTAGATAGCTTTGGACAGAACACAAAATTATTTATAAGAACATTTAGACATAGTTTTTTCTTATGCCCCATTTTAATGCCTTTAAATGTAAAATATTGTCCAAATGCAAAATTTAAGCCAAATCATTTAACCCATCAACTTTAGAGGATAAAAAAATTTCAGCTGTATTTTATGACCCGTTTCTGATTGTAGAATGTAGTAGTGGCAGTTGGTGAATTTCATCAAAACTAATTTATATTTTGTTTTCTTGTTCCAAAGAACAAAGTATAAAAATTTCATCAAAATCTTAAGAGCCATTTCTGAGAAACCAAATACATACTTATTTATATATGTAAATATACAGGGTAGTCATGGTTCAAACTGAAAATGGTGATAGGCCAAGTGATGATCTCTCAGAATATATGTAGAACTCGTTCAAACCTAATCATAGCGGGTTTCGAGTAACGGATTTGTTTTAATTTGGAAAAGCCATGCTTTGAATCAGTTGTTTACTCACCGAGTCTATAATTGGTTTTTGATTTTCGAAAATTTTGGACTTAAGCATTGGTTAGCAGTTCTACTAACTTTGTGCTTCCAGTGCCTCTACGAGTAAGCTGGGCCGATCGTCTTAATTCTTCCGTTTCCTATCGATAAAGCTGTGTGCAGTATATCAAAAACTGAAACTGTATTGGTTGCAATATATGTAAATACATTACACCACTTTGGATTTCAAACTTCTCTGACAACACTCTTTATGCAGAACATGAAATTTGGATTTATGGTATGTATCCTTGATATTAGCAATCAATTTATCTGATACTAGTATTCTCTTTTAAAAACTTGATATGTTTTAGCAGATTTCAAAAGGCTATAAATCTTACCAAAGTAAGCCCTAAATTGAAGGTTATAGGAACATACTCGACTCGTACATGGTTTTAAAACAAATAATAATTTAAAAAGTCTTGGAAAATTAAAATCATAATTTAAAAAAAAATATCTAAAGACTTGTATCAACTTGTTTTTTTTTGTTTTAAGTACCTACCGTCAGTTTGGATCGTACTCTTGTTTTTGAGGGGTAACAAAAGAGTTTTTTAATTTCTCTTTCTCGAAAACTTGCTTTTTTTTAAAACAGAATCCGATTAAAATCTGTGGCTCATAAATTTCTACACGAAAAAGATTATAACAACTTTTTTTAAAGTTAGGAATAGATTTAGTAAAGAACGTACCCAGGAGGTAGAGGCAGCGAATTAAACTTTGAGTTCTGAAAGCGATATCTGCAAAATGTTTCGATTTTGAATGTAAACATGTAAGGTTTAAAATGTTTTTTTTTTTTTTAAGTTCAATATGATATTTTTCATAAATTACGATTATTGTTCATAAAGTTGCAGTTTTTCAAATATTCTAGCTCTGTGTCCTTATCATTTCATTGAACAAGATGGAACAACTACTTGATAAATTCTGGATACTTAAACAGCCTATCGGATATATCGGAATACTTCTTAAAGCGGCGGCGCAATGAAATACATTTTTTTTATATCCTAAATAATGAAGATATTGAAAAGCTTGATGTACGTATAAAACATTTTTGTGTATTAACTGAGAACGTTTTGTCTTTGTAATTTTTTAAGAACATCCGCTTTCTTACACACTCTGTATACATACAGCTCAGCAAATAACAATCAATAGCAGGTGCCTGTGCCATAATCAACTCCTTTAGCCTCGATTATACACAGTTCAATGATGATGGCTACTTTCTTACCTTACCAACCATTCGACCAGCATGAACTTCCCAGTTGTGAAAAATGACGATAACGCATGCTATATAAACCATGTGGCCGGGTTTTGTGGAACGGCAATGATAAACAAACAGCAGGCAACCCAGCACTAGTTTCTTCAAAGAAGTACATTTTTGGCTAAAAAAACAGTTGTTGTGTTGCGAACGACAACAGTCATTGAAATAGTCATCTTTTTGTGTTTTGGGTAAAAACAATTATTTTATTATCACGTAGGTACAATTTGCATTAAAAACTCAAGTGGGAATCTATGCACATGCACACACATCTTCACAATTTAGAAGAATTATAAGAAAAACGCAGGATGTCGAACTCGATAGAATACAGCTGCTCTTGTTATTCCAATTATTTTGTTTTGTTATGCAGTTGTTGAAACTACCTGTTAAGTGAAAAATTCTCGCGGTTCCCAGTTTTTGTTGTGTGGTTTAGTGATAGCGGGCTTTGAAAATTAGACGTTGATAATAGTTTTACACGGAGAGAAAATTTCAAATTTTTACTCGCGATCTAGGGCAAGTTTTTTATTCGTAAAAAAATTACCTATTGATCATAGCTTAAATTACATACGTGGTCAAAGAACGGGAAGAAATGGCTTCAGCGATTCTTACTATACCTTGGTCTAAAGCCGAAACGAATTTCTTCGAGCATAATGTAGAACTTAAGATCTTTAGGTAATTCCCTGGAGGAAAAATTGAGCATATTTTTTTTTAGCTCCAAGATGAATAGTTACAAAGATGTTCTGAGAAAAAATATTAATCTCTAAAACGGCTCTAGAGGTTTTCAGGAATTATTTTTTTTATTGAAAATAATTGTTTTGGGTTTAAAAATCTTCTTCAATTATGTGTTAACGATACTTTGATGCAGTTTTGGAGTATTTTGTTAAAGCTTTACAGTTGGGTACATTTAGAATATTTTTACTAGAGATCAACCTTTATTTTCAATTGGTTTTTCTCAGAGAAAACCTACATTTCTTTAGAAAGAATTTAGTTACGGTTTGAGATTTATTTAAAAAAAAAACTTTAGGTTATCGGTTCACACTTAATTTTTTTTTTCCAAAAATAAAGGTTATTGAGTGATCATAACAGTTATTAGAGAACCCTTCAAAAATTGATCTCAGGTTCTTACTTCTTCTGATCTTAAAAGGGTTCCCTGAGGCCAACTAAATGCAAGTGTCTTTGCATTAGTTTTATCCAGCAGTTTGTGCGTTTGCCTTTCTTCCGCGATAGTGTTGGTATACGTGATGTGTTGTGGCCTTTTGAATTGAGTTCCCCGGCCTGATGCCCGTATCTCTCCAAATAAGTCGCATATTTACATTTATATGATGACCAATAAAGTGGCAAATTCTCAGTTAAGAAGGACTGTACGAGGATCTGATAATTCCTGAGCATTTTTGTAAAAGAAACTTACTGTTTACAAACCTTACAACTTTCCCTCGAAAATAGAAGAATTATTAATTTTGAGTAGACTGGCATAATGTTAGGTTTCAGTTTAAATTGAAATAGATTCGAGTCAGTTTTTGTTGAGTGTACAATATGTATGTACCTACTCCTAACAAGGACGGAATTCCCCTTTGCATAAAGATAAAGGACACATCTGCACATTAAATTCAAGTTGGCGTTATAGTATACGAAGTGTTTCCTATTTTTTTTTTTTGTTGAACCAGACGTCTGGCTGACTATTGTTTAAACATCTTGATGAGCTACAAACTACAATGTAATTAAAAGGTCATTTGACTTCTTGTTTCTTTTTTGTTAAGAGGAACTGTGTAGATTTATGTGTTCTATAATTTCTACGTCCGTTCTGTCTTTTAAAGACAGGGTTAAATTATAAAGTTAGGAAAAATGTAATTTTTATTATTTTATGCTTAATTAAGTACATAATTCGTAATGTAACTTTTGGTACGGACGTCGAATTCTTTAGAAATCTTATAACTTTAAAACCTGCTTAAGTTTGCTTAGAAACCACCCTTGTCTTTTAAAAGAATACTGATATTTGTGAAAACTTGAAAAAGTATAATTGCATTGCAAATATTTTTATCGTTACTTAATAGCAAATATTATTTTAATTGCAAGTAGATACCATTAAAACAGTATTTGTAGTTTCATTGTAAATAAGAAGGAATATTGAATAAGACTGCAAATATTATTTGCAATAAAATATCCAGTAATCGGAATAACTTATTCATAATTTTAATTTAAAAAGTAATTACTTATTTCAATGGCAGCCACTATATTTATTTAGATTTTTTTAGAGAATCATAATTAATTTTCACAATTATTTACAATAATTCAATAGAAATGATTATATATAAGACTATACAATTTAAATTCACTTATTAGACTTTATTAAATGTTTTTATTAAAAGAATCAAAGGCGGCGACATATTTCTTCAATTCAAAAGAACATCGATCAATTTTCACTTGTTATCATTTTATATTAATTTAGGCGCAGGGACATAAGTCCCGAATTTTTTTTCGAATAGGAGGGGGGGGTCTATCTCCCCCCGTTTAGGCGGTAGGGGCAATTTAAAATATATGTACGTTAAATGGAAAACAAATAATTAAAAAATAACGGTAATACTTACAACTAAGTTTTATACATTTTTTTAAAGCCAACACTTTTGTCTATTAGCCATTTTTTGAATCAAGTCAAAACAATGCATTTTTTCAAAAAAATTGTTTTAAACTCAAAATTTGGGCAAGAAATAGCTAAAAATAAGGTTTAAAGTGTAATTTTTCAAAACTTTAACATTACCTACTGTTATTTTTTTTTAGAATTCATTGCTTTAATTTAATTTTGATCAAAATCTGAAAACTAGATGATTTTGTGTCTTCTAGTTCTTGAGAAAATTGAAAATTACCAAAAAAAATATTTTAATTAAATTATTTTTTCCTTGCTTGAGTATTTACGTAGTCTTATTTTGATAGTTATAATCGAATATGGATAAAGAAATACCTAGGATAAATTAATTTTTCTTAAATCTTTTGCATTTAAATCAAAAGAAAGTTTGCATGCACCCCTCTTAGCACCCACCCTATGTTGCACGCACCCCAAATCCTATAGTGAGGTCATACACCTAACCTCGCACCTACCCCAAATCCTACAGTAGGCCCAAGCAGGGGGGTTGCAGGGAGCAGCATGCCCCCCCATACACACCCCACTGTTGCATACATATAAACTCGCACACACCCCACTGTTGCATATACTCAAACTCGCACCTACCATTATTACTATCATAATAAGACCACTCAAGCAAAAAAAAACATAAATAAATTAAAATAGTACTTGTGGTTATTTTCAATTTTCTCAAAAACTAAAAGGCATGAAATCATCTAAATTTCAGTTTTTGATTGAAAATTAATAAGAGCAACAAATTATTAAAAAAAAATTATTTATAAACTTATGGTTTTGAAATATTGAAATTTAAAATTGTTTTTTAACTTTTTTTTACTTAAATTTTTCAAAAACTATGCATAGTTTTGACTTGATTTAAAAACTGGCGAATAGAATAGAATGTTGGCTTTAAAATAACGTATAATACTTAATTTTAAGTATTACTTGTATTGCCGTGTTCTAAAAAAATCCGTTATCATTTCTCGGCGCCCCGGTTATCATACTCTTGCCGTTTCGGGACTTATGTCCCACCCTATTGAGACATAAGCCCCTAATATTTTTGCTAAAAGTGGGACATAAACCCCAAAATAGATTTTTGCGATTGAAAGTACCTTGGGTGGCACGCTTCGCGGGTCCTCAAGATTTTAACTAGCTTTTTCGGGGACACACCCGCTCACGCGACTTCGTCACTTCGCTTTGGGTATGTTAAGTCGCCAGGCAGGCGCCAATGTCAACAGTTTTTTTGTTCGAAAGTGCCTTGGGTGGACCGCTTCGCAGGTCCTTAAGATTTTAACTCTCTTTTTCGGGGACACACCCGCTCACGCGACTTCGTCGCTCCGCTTAGGGTATGTTAAGTCGCCACGCAGGCGCCTTAAATGTTTCTATATGCTCATGCAAAAATATGTGTGGGACATAAGTCCCGACAAAAATTTTCGGGACCGAAAAAAAATTCGGGACTTATGTCCCTGCGCCATTAATTTACTGAGTTTACTTTGGTTTTCAGCATTCACGTATATTTAAAACGTGCTTTTTTCAGCGTGTCTCGAATGAAATGTTGTGTTTATATTGTTTTTCATTCTGGTATTGTTTTTTTTTATGGCTTAAATGCTTGTTGAATTAATTGATTTCCAATTTATTCAAGGGTGTGTCATTGTAATAAATACATACCTACATTTGTTTATTTTTTATCTACTTTTTATAGTGGGCGACCTAGACGGAAAAATTATATTCTCAGGAAACATAGCGTTAGCGGTAGGTATTGCTCAAGATTAAAATTTGCATGCGCGCTAAAAAAAAACACTACATACATATAGACCGGAATTGAATATGAAAATATATATATATGTGGAATAATTTATTTTATATAAATATGTACATTATGTATTTATAAAAAAAAATATCAAATTAGAAAAAAGAATTCAAGACTTTATTATGTTGTTCCGGAGCATTCAATTTAACTTTTACATTTTGCGGATGTGGCCAATAGGTACATTATTTAAATTTAAGTTTTATTTTATTTGAAATTTAATTTAAACTTAAAATCGCCAAAGGCTTACTTTATCTTTTCAACTAAACCCCACTTCAAAGTTTATAAATGTCTAAATAGGTATTTTCGCAAGCATACCGTCACTGTTTTAGGCATCGATTTACTTTTTTTAAGAAATTTTATGTTTGCATAATACTAGTAAGCTAAACTGTTTAAAACTATCAAAATTATCAAATTGTCTAAAATGTTGGGTCATTTGAAAATTTGCAAAAGGTTAGAAACAATTAATGCATTTCCTAGAAATACCTCCAAACGTGGGAACGTTGCTTTCCATATAATTCCGAAAATCAGCACAATCCTGCAATGCAATTAATAAAAGTCAATGCAAGATTAGTTTTAGTTGGAGTATCTTTTTCGATTCAATAAAGATCACATCGTCGAGCAAAATTAAAAAAGTGTGTTTTTTTAAGTTCCTAATATCAATGAACGTAACTTATGTCTTATGTATAATTTCTGTGAAATAATCTGCATTTTTAGTTGCACTTTTTAATACCAAGTTGATCTTATTAAAAATATTATTTAAAAGAAATAAGAGCTCAATATTGTTTCAAAAAATTGTTACAAATCAATATAGTTATGTGGTAATATCACCTTAGTTTAAAAATGAAAACCACATTTGTTATTTTAATCTTTTATTAATTTACAAAACGAATTTTCAAACAAGTTAACAATTTGAACAAAAAAAGTCGACTGACTAAAATTAACTTAAAGACTAACTTACAAACTTGACTTACGATATACGCTTACGATAACATTAGATAGATCTCTCCAGCATTATCTTCTACTGAAGATAATGTTGGAAAGAGAAATTTAAACAAAAACGATAAATGATAACACTCTTGATGTTTGCTTTGCAGACAACAAGAAGTATAGCAAAAAGTGACCTCTTATACTTAGTGGGTAGGTTGAGTACTTAGGGGAACCTTATAGCATTCAATATGTGACACCTCCCCCAATAAGTATTTTTGGTCTCCAAAAATTTAAACAATAAGTATAGTTATACAAACATAAGACTTTTCTCAATTACATTTTCTTTAAATAGTCGTTTTCTTGTATAGTTTTATTTATTTTTTCAAATTAATTTAAACTAAGCTTAAGGTTTTTCTTATTTATTTTTAAACTTATTTTTTTTTTTGTTCATTAAAAAAATTAATTTTACATTTTTAACAAATTTTATTTCACAACATAGTTTTTATTTAAATATAAGTTTTGAATTGCTATTATATTTCTTTATAAATTTTATTTTCGAGAGAAAAAAAAAATAATTTTGAAAATTATTTATGTATTTTTCTTTATTTTACTCATATAATTTGCTTTTTGTTTTTGTAACTACCTTTTTCAACAAATTTTTAATTTAGTTACTTGACAATTTCAGTTTGTAATTTTTTTTTGATTTGTTTTCAATGTTATTTTTATTTATTTTTGGACAAGGGAATTTCATCAGCAACCATTTTATCATGAACTTACCGATGTTAATTATTTTTTTTTTTTTACATCATCTACAAAACTATCCCTATTCTATGTCAATTTATTTTCCACTAAACGTAATCTAAATTCAACCAAACGTTCAAAAAAAACTACTTGCAACGTGTAAACTGAAAGGAAATCAAACAAACTTATGTATATCAGTTGCAACTACAAGATGTCATCCCTGTTCTTTCTTTTTGTATAAAAATTTTCTGAGCGCACACCAAAACCGAAATGACATTTGACATTTTTGTTATTGTTGTGAATGCCAAAGCTAGATCGAAAGAAAAACAATCACAAATGGAGGACGGAACGGAAATAATTGTCTCAGGAAAACAAAATGGACAACCGTTATAGTTTTGACTAAATTAAATTCTTTTTTAAAGAAGAAATAAATTAGAAGTTAAATATAACCATCGATATGCTGAAAAGAAAGGCACATATGTAACTACCTACTCAACTGATTGAAGAGGAGAACAAAGAATAACAAGTTCTTTGACTACATACAAAAAAAATGCTTATTATATCTACAAAATGTGAGTTAAATTTGCTATTTATACTTGTTTATTATTAAAAATGTATACTTTTTGTGGAACAAAATCAAAAGGGTTCATAAATTTTCTTCAAATTTTGGTTAAATATGCCCAATACAAACCAATGCAATGCTAGAATCAGAATCTCTTCATCAGGTATCAATTCAGACATCGTGCATTCCTACATACCTACAGCTATGTAGTACATGTTACCTACCTACTCAAAGGGTTATCTGAAAATTTGCATAAATTTATGAATGTTGGTGTTTATATTTTCTTTTTAATTGTTTTTTATGGTATTTTGTGTTTCGTTTTGTTGATTTATCAACAACATAATTACCATCTTGTTCAATATTATTTAACCTTTTATATTTTGGTCTATTTTTGAAGACTGTCCTATTCTGGACAATGTTTGTACATTGATTTGGGTTCATGGAAGGTTCTATGTGTTTATTTTTATTATTTATCCTCGTTTCTTTCTCTATTTGAAATTGATCTGCAAGTGATGCAATGTCTTCCTTGCTAATATTTTTGGTGATAAAGTCTATTGGTCGTAGTTTAGTCGTCGAATGGATGGTGTTGTTATAAATTGTTATTATTTTAAATAACTTCTCATCCAATTCGGAATTATCTTTGGATACATTCATGATTCTCAAATGTTCGTTTAAAGTGCCATGTAACCTTTCGATGTCACTATTGCCTGTTTTAAGGGATGCGGTTGTTTTGTGGAATACTATTTTATTTTCCTTCAAAAATTGCTCGACCGCTGAGTGCAAGATGCAAGTATCACTATCTGAAACAATTTTATTCGGTTTTCCAAGAAATTGGATTCTCTGTTTGATTGTACTCAGAATTGCGATCCAATTTCTATCGTGCAAAGAATGGATAGTGGCATATTTAGAAAATTTATCTATAGTTGTTAGATACATTTTTCCTCGTTCGGGGAACCAAATGTCCATGTGAATTATGTCATTAAAATGTTTAGGTGTTTCTGTTATTTGCATTTGTATCTGCAGTGGTTGACGATCATGTTTTGCAAGATTGCAAATTTCGCAATTATTGATGAATTTTTGAATTTCAACTTGCATTTTGGGATAAAAGTACAAAGCTTTCAATTCCATAAACATTTCGTTAATACCACGGTGGTTTTTATTTAAGTGCTCGTTTTTAATAATAGTTAATAAATCATTTTTGTCTACGATGTCTTTCAATTTGATACTGGATTTTAATACTCTCAGATTTGTATTCATCGAAAAATATTTAACGTATACATTTTGAAAATGAAGAAACAACGACAAATCATCGCAAAATATGCAGATGATTCCTTTTGGTATGAAAAGCCTTTTCATTATTTCTCGTAAATCGCTACTATCTTTTTTTATCTGAACAATGTTTTGAATTTTCTTGTGCACTATTTTCATCGAAATTTTTTCATGGGTACCATAAAATAAATAAATTTGATTTTTAAATAGGTTTACAGGTTTTTCTGTTATGTAGATGTGACGAGTTTCATCTTCCATTGCGCTATGGGCAGTAGCACCGGTGGAAATAACTTCTTCGTTATTATCCAAAGAGAGCGGAGAGTTTACTCCTTCGTCATCGCGGTTTTGACTTACATGTATTTCATAATTGAAGAGGTCTACTAAAGTAACTTCGTCGTTAGCTTTCGGTCTATATTCACATTCATATTTGTCGATATATCTACTCAAGCCATCTGCTACGCAATTTTCTTTCCCTTTAAGGTACTCGATATCGAAATCATATTCGTTGAGAATGATTTTCCAACGTTGGAGCTTCATGTTGGGTTCTTTTATACCATTAAGCCATACAAGAGGCTTGTGGTCTGTTCGGACAACGAAACGTCTGCCATATAAATATGTTCTAAAATATTTTATAGACCACACCACTGCAAGAAGCTCCTTTTCTATGGGTGAATAATGTAGCTCGTGTTTGTTAAGCGTTCGTGAAGCATAACAAATTGGGTGGTTGTCTTGGCTTAGTACGGCTCCAAGAGCATAACCAGATGCGTCGGTAGTAAGAACAAACTTTTTTGTAAAATCGGGGCTTTTTAAAATGGGATCAGAACTTAGTAAAATTTTTAAAGCATTGAACGATTTTATGTATTGAGGATCTGTGATTTTTAATTTTTGAGACTTTTTTAGGTACTTGATCATTGGATAAGCAACTTTTGCGTAATCCTTAATGAATTTCCGGTAATAACCGGTTATACCAAGAAATTGTTTTATACCTGTAATGGTTGAAGGTAGTTTCATTTCCGTGATCGATTTGACTTTTATATCATCTGGTTTTATCCCATTATTTATTATAACATGACCTAAATAATTGGTCGATAAGTCAGCAAAAATACATTTGTTCACTTGAATTTTTAAGTTGCTATCTTTGAGTTTCTGAAAAATTTTCCTAAGCGATTGTAAATGTTCCTCAAAACTTGTAGAGAAAACGAGAATATCGTCTAGGTAGACAACACAGATTTTATTTATGAAATCTTTCAAAACATGGTTCATAAGTCTTTGGAATGTCGCTGGGGCATTCTTCAAACCAAAGGGCATTCTCAAAAACTCGTAGTGTCCACTTTTAGTTGAAAAAGCTGTTTTCGCTCTATCGCGCGGATCGACTTCGATTTGGTGGAAACCTTTGACCAGGTCGATCGTAGAAAAATAATTGCATTTTCCCAGTTTGTCAAATAGGTCGTCGATGTTGGGCATAGGAAATCTATCCTCTACAGTTTGGGTGTTCAATTTCCTGTAGTCAACAACAATTCGCCATTGTTTTTGTCCACTTCTATCGTCCTTTTTAGGGACTACCCAAATGGGTGAATTGTAGGGACTACTGCTGGGGACAATTATTTTCTGCCGTAACATTTCAGAAATCTGTCTATCAACTTCGTCTGAATGGATCTGTGGATAACGATACAATTTACTGTATATGGGAATGTCATTATTTGTTATTATTTTGTGTCTTATTTCGTTTGTGAATGATAGAACATCTCCTTCTTTGTAAATGATTGATTTAAAATTGTTAAGTAAAGATTTTAATTTTGAAACATCAGCGTCGTTTAAATGATCTGCAAAAAGATTATCTGGGATTTCAGATATGAAGCTTTCACTACAAAAAATATTCAAAACTTCTTTGTTTTGATTAACATGGTTCGCGTATATTTCTTCTTCTTCGTTGAAATATATAGGAATTTTCGCATTTTCGGTAATAAGCAATCTATTTTTATAGTCTATTATTGGGTTTAGACCCAAGAGAATATTATTACCAATTAATCCGTCAAAACGGTCATGAAATTGGTATTCCAAAAAATTTACAAAATAATTAATTTTATTGAATTCGCTAAATAAGGGAATTCTTACCTCTGTACTTAAATTAACATTGCGGTTGAGTACTTTCAAAGTATGGTTTCCGGATGGAATTTTCCATTTTGGATCGCATACATTTTTGTTAATTATGCTGTACTCTCCGCCACTGTCAATTATGAATCTTAGGGGTCGTAAATGGTTTTTTATGGTTATATAGGGTAGTTGTTTTGGCGGTTTCTGGAAAAATTTGTATCGTTTTGATTACTACTGTCATTTCCATTAACCTCCATTGGATCATTATTATAGTCTCGAGACCTGTATCCATTTGACCTTCTAGATTGGCTACTTTGGGCGTTATTATTGCTACGCATCGTTTGGTCGCTTCTAGTGTCATTCTGATTTCGTTGTGGTGTATTATTACTATTATTTCTATTCTGTCTTGATGTTTGATTGTTTTGCGAAAATGAGTTGTATGAATTACTATTGTGAGCATAGTTATTGTTTGTATAATTATTGTTTCTAAAGTTTGAATTATTGTTGTTGCTATTGTTTCTATAATTGTAATGGCTTGTATAATTATTATTTCTAAAATTTGAGTAATTGTTCTGGCTATTTTTTCTATCACTATATGTTTGAGTATAATTATTATCCTGTCTAGAAAAATTTTGATTTCGGTTTTCGTGTCTAAGGCTTTGGAAATAATTTTGATGTCCAAAATTTTTATGATCAATTTCTAAAATTATTTTATAAGCTTCGTTTAGTGACTTTGGATTACGGCTGAGCACAATAGATTTAGTCGGCTCAGGTAAATTATTTTTAAAGGATTCTAGGGCAATTCTATTGTTGGAAGCAACAATTAACTCGTCATTTGCATTATTAAGTAAAAGTGCATTATTAATTCTACTTAACAAGTAATTAATTTCACTATAAAAATCTCCTATATTTGTTTTAACTCTTGCTGTTCTTATTTGGTCTAATAATTTGTCAGTTGAAAGCCTTTCTCCAAAATTACTTTTCAAAATTTCCTTAACTTGTGCCCAATCACTAACTCTACCATGCTTCTGAATCTCAATTCTTGCCTTTCCGACAATTTTATCCATTAAAAACCCTGAAATGATTGTCAAGGAACCTTCGTCAAATGTTGACAAAATAGGTGCCAATGAATCTACCCTGTCCAGAAAATGTACAAGACAACTTCGATTACCATTAAACTCTGGAATTTTATTAATTAAATCTAAGGCTATCTTAAACTTATCTACAGCATTAAAAGTATCCATTGTATGTAAGTGTTGATGTTACTCACTTAAACAAGATGATGTTGTTCAGATTTTTGTTAATTCTTCCTCCTTTTTGTTGTCTTCTCTGCTCATGGATTTAGTTGTTGTTATATTTGTGTATTATTTTTTTTTTTCAGGTACAGTTTTTATTTATTTGTTTATTAGGTAAATGTCTTTTTTTTTTTCAGTTTAGTTTTTTTTTCACTAAGCTTTAAATTTGTTTTATTTTTATAACTTGTTTTTTTTTTTTTTTTTTTTTAATTCTTTTATTAAATTAAAGTTTCTTTTTTTTACTTTTAATTAATTTTTGTTTTCATTTGTTTTATTCAAATTCTTTAGTATAGCTTTATACTTTATGTTAAGTTTGAAACTTAAGTTTTTCTTCTGTTTGTTTCTTTTCGTTTTTTTTTCAAAGCATAGGTATATTATTAAAGCTTTTTATTGTTCGACTTTATTAAAATGTTTTTTGATTTTAATATTCGAATTTAGCTAAGATTTATAGCAAAAGCGATGCTTAAATTCTAAAAGCTTTCATGGCTTGGTTTGATGCATTTGTTTTCGAACTCTTTTTTCTAATGCTAAGCGGACGAAAAGCTTTAAGTAGGGAGCGTGTATGACGGGTTTGTTTTTGAACTATTTGGGACGCCGCGTCTTTATTACAACTGTACTTATAGGCACTTTATAATATCTTATGAAAAGTGAATTTTAATTAAAATATTTTTTTTTTCATAAATTATATTTTTTTAATACCACATTGATTAAATTAGTTTTATTATAACTTAAGTTGTCGATTATTTTACTATTTTTTTTTTTTTCAACTTAAATTTTCAAATGGGTACACACTTGTTTAAATTAGTTTTAAAGTACAGTTTTTTTCCTTTTTGATAGACGCGGTAACTTTTCTTTGCTTAATTTTCAAAGTTTATTTTTCCTTTCAATAGTTTTTTTTTTTCAAAATAATTCAACCCGAATTTTAAACCGACTGCGCCAGTTATGTGGTAATATCACCTTAGTTTAAAAATGAAAACCACATTTGTTATTTTAATCTTTTATTAATTTACAAAACGAATTTTCAAACAAGTTAACAATTTGAACAAAAAAAGTCGACTGACTAAAATTAACTTAAAGACTAACTTACAAACTTGACTTACGATATACGCTTACGATAACATTAGATAGATCTCTCCAGCATTATCTTCTACTGAAGATAATGTTGGAAAGAGAAATTTAAACAAAAACGATAAATGATAACACTCTTGATGTTTGCTTTGCAGACAACAAGAAGTATAGCAAAAAGTGACCTCTTATACTTAGTGGGTAGGTTGAGTACTTAGGGGAACCTTATAGCATTCAATATGTGACAATATACTTTCTTTGCATCACTAAAAGCCAAATACTAATTATTATTAATTTAGTTTTTAAATAAAACATTTGTGTCCAAAATTATACTTGAAGGATAAAGATTTCATAATCATCATCATCATCATCATCATCATCATCATCATCATCATCATCATCATCATCATCATCATCATCATCATCATCATCATCATCATCATCATCATCATCATCATCATCATCATCATCATCATCATCATCATCATCATCATCATCATCATCATCATCATCATCATCATCACCATCATCATCATCATCATCATCATCATCATCATCATCATCATCATCATCAGCGGCTCCACAACCGGGTCTGGCCTCCTTCAACAAGTCTCTCCACCTATCCCGGTCTCGAGCCGACGCCATCCGGTTGCGCACCCCAAGGCTTCGGGCGTCCTGGTCTACGCCATCTCTCCAGGGCAAGCATGGTCTACCACGCTGCCGTCTACCATAGAATGTACTACAAAGAACTTTCCGAACCGGTTCCTCTTCACTCATTTGAGCAAACTGCCCTGCCCACCGGAGTCTACCGAGCTTAATTTTTGTCACTATGTCTGCTTCAAAATAGATTGCGTACAATTCATGATTGTACCGTCTCCGGAATCGTCCTTCCTAACATATGTATGTGCATCACAGACCATCTTCTGTGGAATGATCACATATTCGATGTCGCCAAAAAAGCTGCTAAGTGTTTAGGGTTCCTTCGTCGATGTAAGAATTTTTTCTACCCTTCTGATCTGGCTATTATTCATAAAGCCATCATTCGCCCAAAGCTTGAGTACAACTCGCATATCTGGGCGGGTGCTCCAATTACACATCTAAATCTTTTGGACAGAATACAAAATAGAGCGATGAAAATGATAGGTGAAAGAAGTATGTATAACAGAAACGTTCCCTTCCTTGGAACATCGTCGTAACGTTTCTTGTCTTTCACTTTTTTACCGCTACTTCCATAAGCATTGTTCTAGCGAAATAGCCAATTGCATACTTCCCCTTAAGCAATTCCACGGTAATACTCGCACCGCAAGGAATGCCCATCAGTTCACCCTTGAGCCCAACTTCGGACGCACTGTTAAGTACAGATAATCTTTCTTTAGCCGCACCATGTAGAATGTGGAATGCTTTACCCGGCTCGATTTTTCCTACCCATTTCGATGCTCAGACATTCAAAACCAATGTGCATCGGTATCTCCTTTTAACTCCTATCCCATTTCCCTAAATGCTCGTACTGTGTTATATCATTTTAAGGGTAGTCATAGTCATATCCTCTTGAGTGCGCGCTTAGTTAAAAAAAAATATATAAATCTGATTTTGTTTTACTCTGGATCTTAACTTATTTGTAACATCGTGCAATTGTGCTAAGAACTTGTTTCGTAAAATGAATTTTCGAAGAAAGTGTAAATTAAATTCAGAATTTTATATTGAATAAAATATTTATGGGTATATAATAAATGATTACAGTACTTAGCAATCATTTTAAAAAAAGAATACCTATATGTATAAAAAAGTAACTTATCACTTTGTGTACTATTAACAATTGGATAAGCAAAAAATTGAAAATTGCTTACACATTATCAATTTTTAGGTCAATTTTTATAATATTCTTAAAAAGTTTTATTAAAAAGGGTATAATTTAAGCTAAATACACTTAATGAGAATTTGAATTTTGACCGTTTTGAAAAGCTTTTATTGCAAGCTTTTAAATTTTTAGTCCACCAATTTTCAGAGAATTTTCCTCTATGAATAGTCACTTTAATTGTTTTTATGGGTCGAGTGCTTAATCGCAATTTCATTTCAGAATACCGAGACTAGACTTACTTCTAGGAGTTATGTTTATTGTTTAAGGATAATTAAATAAACGTGTTTCCTTTTTAAGTAACAATAAATTTTAAAATATCAATTAGAAAAAATTAATTAAAATATATAAATCAATGAATTAATAATTATTAGGAGAACAAGTTTAACTACAAAGTAAACAGTTAAGGTTAACTAAAGAAAAGGTTATAACATACTATTATTATTATATCATAAGATATACTCGTATATAATAAGGTGTTGATGGATACATATCCATAATTTCTCCCCCCCCCCTCGATTCAGGTGATAGTGGAGTAAAGTCAAATTTACTTCACATCAACTGAAGTAAGTTTATGAGGTTATTATTTATCAATACTTTTATCGAAGAATTGAGTATCATTAATGCTCACGAAAATTATCCTATTTAACTTATTTTTAGTAAATAGTACCAACATTATATCATTTCAACCTCAATTACATATTATGTCTTTTTAACAACAAATTTGTACCGATAAACAAAATAATCATATTAGAAATTTGTTACCGAAAAGTATCCACTGAATAATTTTTGTTTTTTATTTTATTAGTCATATAATTTATAAAGAATAACTTGGCAATTTTTTAAATGATATTATCTTCTTATCAAAAGAATACAATTTAAATTTCCGTTTTATTTTTAGTTTGTTTTTATGTGACTTTCTGTTTTTAGTGGTTAAAACTATTACTTTTTTGTTACATTTCACTTTTAACTTTTTAGTTCTTGGTGTTAATTTATTACGTCTGTTATTAAATTCAAATATTGTCTCATTTTCATTTATAAAAGGAGGTTCGTTTCTATTTTTATTAATCTTTTCCAATGTAATTGTGTTGTGTTTTTCTATTTTATTTCTGATTTGATCATACAACTAACTCTGAAAGATTTTTAGTTTATTAAGATAATCATGTTTGGAAGTACATATATGTAAGTTCATTTTTAAATTTAGGAGTTGTACCAGTAAGCAATACAATTGGCGTTAGATTTGTTACAGAATGAATACTGTTGTTGTAGCAAGTCAGTGCTTCATTCAATACATCTTTGCAAACTTGATTTTTATCTCTGTCATAAATTATACGATAAATTTCTGTCAAAGTGGAATGAAATCTTTCTACATTTGAATTTCCTGTACAGTTTTGGGGTGTTGTTATGTGCAAATTTATATCATACTGATCGCATAAGTCTTTAAAAAGAATTGATCCAAATCCATGATGAGCGAAAAATTCTCTTAATGTCTGGATTATATTAAAACTATTACGTGCATTTAAAACGTAAGCTGAAGCAAATTTGGAGAATTTTTCGATTACCGTGAGAATTTGTTGATTGTGTATAGCATATACATCTATATGTAGAATTTGAATTGGATGGGCTGGTGTTTCTGTTACTTCAAATTTAATTTTTGGTGGATGTCTTTCGTATTTTAAAAGCTGGCATGTTTCACAATTGTTTAGAATTTTTGTGATTTTTTGTTTCATGTTTGGGAAATAATATGTTCGTTTCAGATGTTGATGTTTTTCAAAAATTGCTCTGTGATTACTTTTATTGTGATACTGATTTATAATTTGATCTTGTTTATCTGTATCAATCAAATCAATTCTAGTTTATTTTTGCATCGAACTATTTTAAAAATTTTATTATTTTTTGAATAAAATTTTTGAACTACCGTAAAGTGGGGCTACATTGCTCCGTTTTTTGCACTATTTTTTTAAACCTCTTAAAAATGGTACTCAAATAATTTTTATCTATTTTTTTTGAACGCCGCGCCGGCCGTTTCATTAATAATATGTGAAACAATGCATTTTTGGTATGAAAACTGTTTTAATAACAGTTAAAGTACTTTTTTTTTGTGGTTGAAAAGTGGGGCAAAGTAGTCCAATGGAGGGGGTTACTTTGCTGCATATGAAACTTTTGACTATATGTTCTTTATCTTAAGAGCTGGGGAAAAGTTTGCATTTTATTTCAATAGCCCTGATCAAACGGATCATATCTGTAAAAAAAAATAATTCCAAAAATTCAAAAACCAATTTTTTTTGTTTTAAACAAAACAGACTCTTTTATTGCTTTAAAAACTTAAAAATTTAAGTATAAAAACAAAAAATAAACATAAATAATATTTTTCAGAATAACAAGAAAATAATTCACAAAAATGAAAAGTATTTTATAATTGAAAAAAAATTATTTTATAAAGAATATAAAAAAGTGAATGGTAAAAATAAAGAGCCCCAGGAGCAAAGTAACCCCAAAATCAAAAAAAACTGCATTGTATCAGAAAAAAAAATTAAACAATTATTATTTATTAACTAAACAAACAAAGGCCATGCTTTAGTTGTAATCAAACAATATTATAAGAAGAAAATCGGTACTTACTTCTTTAAAGTTAACACAACTGTTGCACCACACCAAATTTTCCACTTAAAAAATCTCACGAAATTGCTGCGTGAACTTCTCACGTGAATTACTTTTTATCAACTGCCGGTACACGGTCCGGTGCAACATGTGGCAGATGTATATGTATGTGTGTGTACATTACGGTAGGTTCGGTTTATAGAAAGTAATATGTCTGAGAGAAATAAAGAAAACAACTCCTTTCGTCAGTGGCGCAAACTTACCCATGCGGGCGCAAAGTAGCCCCACTTTACGGTATTTTAAACGTATTGTCGTCAGAAAAAATTGCAGTGAGTTTCTTTGGAGTTAAATGGTCTTTAAGAACTAAATTCGTTGAGTGGACGTTCAGAAATGGGTATTCCATCATTCAAGTTTTCTAAGGCAGTGTGAATTGTTTCTATAGAAGAAGAATTTTCTAAATCATCAACGTTATTATTCAGAGATTCATTAACATGAATTTCTATTCTCCTTAACGCATCGGCATTCGTATTTGCTGTGCCTTTTTTGTATTTTATTTCGTAGTCAAATTCTTCTAATCGTAGTCTCCACCGGATAAGTTTCGAGTTTGAGTCTTTAAGAGAAAAAAGCCATGTAAGAGGTTTGTGATCAGTTATAATATTAAATTTACGTCTATATATGTACATATGTAGGCAAGGTCGAAAATATTTAGTTGCCCAAACAACAGCCAGTAGTGCCTTTTCAATAGTACTGAATTTTATTTCAGAATCTGATAGAGTACGGGAAGCATAGGAAATGGGTTTGTCACTTCCTATTGGACCTCGACTTAAAATTGCTCCTATTGCAAAATTGCTTGCATCTGTTGTTAAATTAAATGGTTTAGAAAATTCTGGATATTGAAGTAATGGGTCATTACTCAAGATATCTTTACAAAGTTCAAAACATTTAACGTAATTTTCGTCTAATAATATTTTTCTTCCCTTTTTAAGACATTCAGCTAGTGGTTTTGTAATCTTAGCAAAATCTTGGATAAATTTCCTGTAGTATCCTAGTAATCCAAGAAATGATTTAATTTCTTTTTGGGTTTTCGGTATAGGATACTCTTTAATAGACGGAGACGTATTGCATCCGCCGATCAGATTCGAATCAACAAGGCTGCACTACGCAATGAAAACACCAGTAACACCTTTGGACTTGCGTTAGGACTCGCCCTAGAACCACTCGATCCAGGGAGAGTAAGTCCTGGAGCCAGTATGCTGGGCGTAGATGAGAAGTGGACACGCCTTAAAAACACTGTCATTGGTACTGCCAATTCCATCTTAGGCAGCAGTCATAGAAGTCGGAACGACTGGTTTGATGATGAATGCAAGCTAGCGACTGAACGTAAGAATGTTGCGTACCGAGCAATGCAACAATCTCATAGAATGCGGGCACGCGAAGATGAATATAAAGAGCTCAGAAGAATAGAAAAACGGCTTCACAGACAGAAAAAATCAGCCTGGGAGAAGAACATCATCTGTGAATTAGAAAGAAGCCGAGAGCGAGGTCCGCACTAGGCGCGGAAGTTCTACCAATCCGTCCGAAACATGACGCAGTACACACCACGCTGCACTTACTGCAAGGACGGAGAGGGAAATCTGATCACCGATCCCCAAAGCATACTGGAGCGATGGGAAGTGTACTTTAATGAATTGCTAAATGGTCAGCTCACTGCAGAAGTAGAGGCTCCACTACTTCAAGAAGATTACCCTATGTTACCGCCACCAAGCATAGAAGAGGTTGAGAAGGCTATAGCCCGGCTTAAGAAAAACAAAGCCCCGGGAGCCGATGGCATACCAGCCGAACTATTCCACCACGGTGGGCCAGCCTTACGCCAAGCAATTCATGATATTATAGTGCACGTATGGGAGCAGGAAGAAATGCCAGAAGACTGGCGAAAAGGTATAATTTGCCCCATACATAAGAAGGGAGATGTCACAACGTGCAGCAATTATAGAGGTATCACGTTGTTGAGTACCGCCTATAAGATACTCTCCTCTATCCTACAAGAACGGATAGCCCCATACGCTAAAACCATAATCGGCCAATATCAGTGTGGTTTCATTCCAGGCAAATCAACAACTGATCAGATCTTTACCCTTAGGCAGGCGATGGAAAAATGTCTAGAATTTAACATCCCAACATACCATCTGTTTATAGACTTTAAGGCCGCCTATGATAGCATAGCCAGGGTAGAACTTTACAAAGCCATGAGAGAATTCGGCATCCCAAATAAGTTGACACGACTTTGTAGGTTGACCATGACCAACGTAACAAGCCAAGTAAAAATAGCCGGATTGCTATCCAGACCAATCAACATCTTTAATGGACTCCGACAAGGGGATGGTTTGGCCTGCCTCCTCTTCAACCTGGCGTTGGAGAAAGCAATCCGTGATTCTGGCACGGCAACAAGAGGGGCCATCGTCAACAGGTCCAGCCAGATACTGGCTTACGCAGACGACATTGACATCATCGGAAGAACCGAACAAGCTGTACACGATTCCTTCATCCAGATTGAGCAGGCGGCACAAAATCTGGGGCTGCACATTAGTGAAGGTTAAACAAAGTACATGGTGGCGTCGAATGCGAGAAGAACAGTTGGTCAAACAATCAAGGTAGCGGAGCACGCATTTGAAGTGGTGCAATCCTTTAAATACCTTGGGTCAATAGTAGCAGCCGATAATAATATAGAAGAAGAAATACGCGGGCGGCTGCTCAATTCCAACAAAGCCTACTATAGTCTGTCAAAGCTCTTCAAATCCAGAAATCTCACTATAACTTCAAAACTGCTGCTGTACAGGACCATGGTCCTGCCAGTACTCACGTATGGATCCGAGACTTGGGTGCTTAGCAAAAGACACTCCGACCTCTTAGCCGCGTTCGAGAGAAAAGTCTTAAGGAGAATTGTTGGCCCCATATGTGAGGAAGGGCGATTCCGGAGACGGTACAATCATGAATTGTACGCAATCTACCTTGAAGCAGACATAGTGACAAAAATTAAGCTCGGTAGACTCCGGTGGGCAGGGCACCTAGCTCGCATGAGTGAAGAGGAACCTGCTCGGAAAGTCCTTTGTGGTACATTCTATGGTAGACGGCAGCGTGGTAGACCATGCTTGCGCTGGAGAGATGGCGTAGACCAGGACGCCCGAAGCCTTGGGGTGCGCAACTGGATGGCGTCGGCTCAAGACCGGGATAGGTGGAGAGACTTGTTGAAGGAGGCCAGGACCGGACCCCGGTTGTCGAGCCGATGATGATGATGATACTCTTTAATAGACCGAATTTTTTCAGGATTAGGTTTTACGCCATTTGAAGTACATAACAATATGTCCAAGAAAACTGACTTCTTTGTGCAAAAACTCGGATTTATTTAACTGAACCTTCATATTAGCCTGGCGTAATCTCATAAAAACTTTCGTTAGGTTCTCTAAGTGTTCTTGCAATGAAGAAGAAAATATAATTATATCATCCATAAATACCAAGCAGATTGTTCCTTGTAATTCACCTAAAATTCCATCCATAACTCTTTGAAAAGTGGATGGTGCGTTTTTAAGCCCAAACGGCATCCTTATAAATTCATAGTGCCCATTTTCTACTGTAAAAGCTGTCTTTGAAATATCTCGTGGATCTATTTCAATTTGATGGAATCTAGATGCTAAATCTATTGTCGTAAAATACATACATCTACCTAATTTATCAAAAATATCTGTAATATTTGGGATTGGATAACGATCTCCAATTGTCTTCTCATTTAATTTCCTATAATCTACAACCAGACGCCATTTTTGGATATTTGTTGCATCTCTCTTTTTTGGAACTATCCATATGGGACTATTGTATGGAGAAAAACTGGGTCTAATTATTTGTTGATTTGAAAGTTCTTGTATTTGAGATTTAATTTCCATTTTGTGAATTTCTGGGTATCTGTATGATTTTGTGTAGATAGGTATGTCATAATTTGTTATTATTCTATGTTGAATCTTATTTGTGAATGATTATTTATCACCTTCTTTAAAGAAAATGTCATGAAATTTTCTAAAAAGTTTAAATAGAGCTTTTTTCTCTTCACAATTCAAATGGTCTGTCCTGTGAAATTTTGTAATATCATGGCATGGAATTTTGTCTGTTTCATTCGTTGCGTATTTGATATTGAAATTATTTGTCTCATTGAAGTTGTTAAATTTTTCAACTTTAAGTGGTTGATCTAAAAAAAGTGCTCATTATCTGATAAATTGATAATTTCGAAATAACTATACCAATTTTTGGATTTATAAATACCTTCTGGGATTTTTAAATGTTTGTTTATAATTGTAGTCTTTAAATAAACTCCACCATTTTCAACATCTACTGGGAGCTTAGTAATTGTTTTAGAATTTGGAAAAATGTAGAAAACTTTAGACGTAAAATTTGTAGCATTATTTGTTTCGAAAAGTTTTTCTTTTATATTAACTTTTGATTTTAAAAGTTTCATAACATCTAAACCATCAAAATAAAAATGAAATTGAAGGACTAAAAATTTTAAATTCTCATTCGTATTTAACTCTTTAAATGCTGAAAGTGTTACTTGTCGATTTAAATTATGTTTATTAAAAACAGTAGTTACTGTTATTGGTTCTATTATTTCATGAAGGTCAGGGTTTGTAAGTCCGGAATTTATAAAGCTTATTGAAAAGCCAGTATCAATTAAGAATTTCAGTATTCTTCCTGAAGGGGAAAGTATGTTAATGTATGGCAATGAACTAAAGTTGTGTCTTCTTAGATATCCAATTTGTCCGAGGCAATTTACCGAAAATTTGTGTCATCTATTTTGTTAAGATATCCGTCATAATAGGAATTATATTCTGATTCTGAATTTTGTGATATCGGTAAAAATTGATATAGATTTGAGTAATACGACTCTGGATTTAAATTATTCGTTTGATTTGAATTTAAATTGTGAAATTCTTTAACATTATAATTTCTGTTTGGTGTTGTGGTGTTATTGGTTATAGAGTTTTTGAAATTAGAATTTTGAGTATTTCGCGTATATGCGGTGGATAATTCCATAGGAGAAGTTGTAGATCTAGGTATGTTTTTCATTGTTATAAGAGTTTAACTGAGATTTTTGAAAAGGAAACTGGTTGTTATTGAAAGTCAAAGGGGTTTGATTTAAAGGTGTATTATAAAGTCTTTGATTTGAACTATGTGTGTTAAAAATAGGTGGGTGTAAAAATTTTTGATTAGAATAATAATTTGGTTTTTGAATATATGAAGTTGTAGGTTTAACAAAGGTATTAAAGTTTCGATTTGAAGTTTGAAATTGGTTCGGAAAGAATGATGTATAATGCTGAATATTATTTGAATTTGAGTACTTCATATAAAATGAATTCTGTTCTTCAATGCAATTGCTAAAAGCTTCCGCAAGACATTTAGGTTTCATTGCTCTAACTGTAGATCCAAGTGGTTCTTTGAGGCCAATTAGAAAAGTATTTAAGTACATTCTGAATCTTTTTCATGAATTTGGACATGATTATTTAAAGTTGATAAAATCTCTACAATCTTTGAATAAAATGTCTCTATTGAATCATTGAATTGTTTTAATCTATGAAGATCTCGAATAAGAGATGTTTCGTTTCTCTTATCGGAGTAATGTAATATGAGATTGGTTTTTATTTGAAGCCAATCTAATGGAGTTCCAAACATGTTTAATACTTCATTTGCTTGGCCTGTTATTTCATTCCTAATAGCTCTTAAAATAATACCAGCATAAGGAGTTTTATCTATATTTTTCATTACTTTTAAAATCTCTTCAACATTATTGATAAAATCATATAGTAATCGATGATTACCATCAAATTGAGGTAGATCTTTTATTGCATCAGGTATCTTAAGAGAGTTAATGATCAAATTAATGTTGTGTGTGTTTGTGTGTGTTTGATTTGTTTCTTTGGTTTGAAAAAACGAATTTGAATTATTTTTTATTTCATTATTTAATTTGCAATTGTTCATTTGCATTACCAGCAATAGTATTTGTAGCCATTTTATTTGTATTATTATTATTTAGCAAATCTTCGTCAACAACCTCTAATCTAATATTAAAATACGGACTTTTTTTTAATTTTCTTTCTTTTGCAACAGACATACATACATATATCATGTTATTGCAATAATAATAATATAGCAGGAAATATAAAGCAAAATAATCAAAAGAGCATAATATGAAAATCAATTAAACGACTTACATGAAATTAAATTTGATGATGGGATAATGGTTATAAGTTTATATAGGTTACTCGGTTTCTTCTGTTTTTTGAACTTTTTGTTTTTTCAAGGCTTGAAATTTTCAAGATTTCTTGAAATTTTTTTTTTGAAATTTTGAAATTCAGTTGGAATTCTTAGATCTTTTGACTGAAGGCTTGAATATGGTATCAGGTTTTAGGTGATTGGTAACCAAAACTAATGAATTAATATTCTCGTAGATAAGTTGTGCTCTGATCCTTTGTTGGTTGTCTTTTCACTGCCACCAATTTTCTCTTGATGTGAGGTTCACGTCTTCAATTTTCTTGTTATTTGAATGCAATATTCTTTTGCAACGACCAGATAATCAATATTCTCTTGATAGTAGGTATTTTGTAATTGTTGATTTGCTGAATCAATATTCTCTTGATTGTAAATATGTAGTTTTTTATATTTTTTTTATGTTGAAATTCGTTTTGTTTATTTTACGACGTGACCTCCGAATCGATTATACCAACAAACGACTGCGCCAGTTATGTTTATTGTTTTAAGGAAAATTAAATAAACGTGTTTCCTTTTTAAGTAACAATTTCATTATATCAATTAAAAAAAATTAATTAAAATATATAAATCAATGAATTAATAGTTATTAGGAGAACAAGTTTAACTAAGTACAAAGTAAACAATTAAGGTTAACTAAAGAAAAGGTTATAATATACTATTATTATTATATCATAAAATATACTCGTACATAATGAGGTGTTGATGGATAAATATCCATAACTTAGGCATCTGAGACGAGACTTAAATTTTTGATACGTATGTAACTTACCGAGAGTCTCGGTGCTGTTTTCAGTCAAGAATATCATTTAAAATTGAGTTTTTTCAATATAAGAATGAATAATGAATAATGAATAATGAGAAATTCTAAGCTAGTTCCCGCAGGAGACAAGACTGACATTTTTCAATTTGGACGAGACCGAGACGAAACTTCTTAAGTCTTGTCTGTTTTAATACTTTACAAATTCAAGTTTCAAGTTAACTTTATTGAGGCAA
The DNA here is from genome assembly GCA_958431115.1 of Syrphus vitripennis. Lineage (NCBI taxonomy): Eukaryota > Metazoa > Arthropoda > Insecta > Diptera > Syrphidae > Syrphus > Syrphus vitripennis. The sequence goes on along the minus strand of OY288110.1, from coordinate 60,873,004 downwards.
ATAAACTCAGTACAATTTAATTAGAATCTTTTTGGTTTTATGTTTGGTCTATGATATGCCTGACTATATAAGAAAATTACAAATAATCAAAATATTATCAAAGTTCATAGAAATAAATCATCTAATAAAATATTTTTAATTTTTGTTCGCTAGTTTACAAATAAAAATATATAACCCATAAGGCCATAATGTACATTATGTAGGTATTTCAAACTGCGAAAATAATCAAAAAAAAAAAGATTGAGTTCAAAAAATGATGACATTTGGTGTGTCAAGAAAATATAATTTTGTGAAAATAGCTATAGGTCTAGTTCTACCGCGTGGACTTCCATTTCACACTTTTTTTTTTTTAATCTTATTTTGAAGACAGAAGTCTATACAATATTTTGATATCTTTATAGTTGTAGAATAGGTTAGGTTAGGTTCAAATGGCTGTCGGCTTGAAAAACCCCGACACACCTAGACCCTAATGGGTCCTTTGTGACACCATAAAGAAAAATAGAAAAGTAGCAAGTTTGCAACTTACTAGTTGAACCACTCGGAGCTTCTAATGAATTGGAATAGACTTTTAACGTCCGTTTTCACTAAGTCACTAGTGTCCTCATAGAAGAATTCTCCTAAATGCAGTTTTCTTCTGACAGAGAGAGCAGGGCAGGTGCAAAGGAGATGTTGAACAGTTTCCTCTTCTTCTTCGTCCATGCAACTCCTGCAGAAATCGTTGGAGAACACGCCCATTCTAATAGCGTGTCTACCTATTAAGCAGTATCCTGTAAGGACGCCTATGATGGACCTAATATACAGACGATTTAAGTTTAACAACCCTTTTGAACGTTTCAAGTCTATACACAACCATATTTGTTTGGTTGCCCGGCAGGTATTACTCTGAGTCCATCTGAGGTTGGTTTTCTTTAAAGCATCCTGCTTTAGCAAGAGTTTACATGTAGCGATAGGCATGTCTATATTGTTCCTTTCTCGTTGCAGAGGAGTGGTTGTTCCTTGTTTGGCGAGTTCGTCCGCCCTGCAATTGCCCTGGATGTCTCTGTGTCCCGGCACCCAAATGAGGTGAATATCAAACTGCTCAGACATCTCCCTCAGAGATGATTGGCAGTCTCGAAACGTGATTGATTTTGAGGAGACATGGCAAAGAGATTTAATAGCTGCTTGGCTGTCTGAGAAGATCCGAATATCCGTGTTGGATATTACGTTTTCTCTGAGCCAAGAAAGAACTTCCTTAATCGCTAGAATTTCCGCTTGGAACACGCTACAGTGGTCTGGTAGGCGGAAGAGATGACTGATATTCAGTTTTTCCGAGAAAATACCACTTCCTACTAGTTGTAGAATAGTATGAATAGTTTGCTACTCTATTCTACCCTACCTATAGACTAAATAATAAACCATGAATCGACTCTTAATAATTGACTTTTATTAAGTGTTCTTCTTGATTTAGCAACGGTTGCCATAATCTCGACTGTGATCACAACTCTCCCACTCCTTCACCCTATACGGCTCCACTCTTATTTAACTCATTTTTTTAAAGTAAGGCTGTCTAAAGTTTACAAATAAAGCCATAGTTCATTATTACGAGTACTTTGAATTAATATACCTTATTTATGGTTTATGTCACTCAAAAAGTTGTTAAAAAATTGTGTCATACGACTCGAGACATCCAACAGTAAGTCCGGCAGTGTAGTAGTTAATAAAAGGTGATTTTAATATTGTAAAAATCATGGTTTTTGTAAATATAGGTTAGTGATCGATTTTTTTTTCTGAAAACTAAAGTCATGTAAGTCTTAAAAACTTCTGAAAAAAATAAATAGATATTAATAAAAAATTTAAAACAAACGTAAATACAAAATTGTGTCAGTGGATTCACAGATGTTTTTGAAAAAAAAATGTTAAAAATTAGCTTATTCCAAAATCTACCTATTTATTCATCCATCTCAAATGTCGAGATCTTACATTTCTCCCTCTTAGTAATTTTTCGCGAAATGAAAAATATGTCATTATGCTTTTTACCAAAGCGCTGCATAAGTCAAGTATAAGAGAATTAAGTAAAGAGAATTATAATAAATATGAATTAAAGAAAGCATGAGATGTAAATGAAGAAAATAAAAGAATGAGTCTAAGTTCAGCATTCATGCAATAAAGTTAACTTAGCACTTTATTGCATGAATGCAATAATAGAGTTTTATTTTCTCTTTTTGATTGAGACCTTCAGGTTATGTGCCCAGATCTCTTATAAAATGTCAAATGGAATTAGTTCTTGCGAAAATAAAACCTTTTGATGGGCGTAATTTTGATTCTTGGAAGTATAGAGTTGAAAACTATCTTGAAGCGCAGATAGAACGTCGAGAAGTTCTATCGAATGAGAAACCCGAGGTAACGGCAGCTAGATGGGAAGAAAACAATTCTGAGGCTAAAAATTTAATATTATGCAGATGATTATCATCAACTTGGAGTATATTAAAGGTAAATCGAAAGCTAAAGATATGTGGAGAGCCCTAGTAACCACATTCTCAGGAACAAATATGGCAAAGCAGAATATATTACGCACACGTTTAGATAGGTTAAAATATGAGATGGGAAGTGACATGAAAAAGCATTTTACGATGAATGCACGAGGGAATTAAGTGCAGCGGAAGCGCAATTAGATTCGACAGAAATTATTTATTACTTGTTTAAGTCTTTTCCAGAAGATTTTCAGCCACTAACAACAGCACTTGAAAATATGCCGGATGACATTTTGACCTTGGAATTGGAATATGCAAAGTCCCGCTTAATGAATGAAGAGATGCGACAACAAGTGAACAAAGAAACTGTCGATATCGATGATGGTGGTGACGCAGCTTTTTCTGCACGCTTTTCTGGGGAATGTTTTAAATGCAAGAGAAGAGGCACAAAAGTTTTAATTGTCCCCAAAATCGTCAAAAACCGACATTTCGGAATAAAGGGTCGTTTTCTAGAAACTCTAGGGATAGTAGTGCTATTGCGTTTATGGTGGCCAACGGGAATGCTGAAAGAAATGTTTGGTTGTTAGACTCGGGAAGTACAGGGCATGCAACAAATGATCTTGAGGCTTTGACAGAAGTTGAGGAGTTGGAGAGCCATTTGGTAATTAGTACCGCTGAAGGAAGCAACACATAAAGGAGCGTTGAAGTGACATACGTTTGTTGATGGAAAAAGGGTAGCCATTGAGGTGAAGGAAGTGTTGTACGCAAAAGAGCTACGATTTAACCTTCTTTCGTTAAAAGCACTCCAATAAAAGGGTCTCGAAATTTATTTTATTAGGGGTCACAAAGCATTGATCAAATCTAATGGAATTACTGTTGCAACGGGTGTTTTGTCATATGAGTTGTATTAGTTGAAGTTAAATCCTATGAAAAATCAACTAAATATGTGTAAAACAGATGGCGTGTGGTATCGCAGATTGGGTCACGTCAAAATATGGTTACAGGCTTGGAGACGGGTGAGGAAAAGGTTGCTTGTTACCCGTGTGCTCAAGGAAAGCAAACAGAAATGCCATTTTCAGTCCAAGAACTACAAGAATTCTAGGAAGAATTCACACCGATGTGTGTGGACCTATTGAGCCAAGTACACATGATCACAAGTACTTCGTGACTTTTTTCGAAAAATAGTTGTTGCAAGGAACGTTAGGTTTGATGAGCAGTATTTTCCGACAAGAGGCATGAATAACGAAGAATCAAGCACGATTGTTGTTGGTGAAAGAGTAAAGTCAGTTCCAGAAGGGGAATTTGTAAAACATGAAGGAACTGCTGATGATGTGACTGTTGGTGACGTTGCTGCTGAGGAGTCAAAGGCAGAGCTGTCGTGAGCGCAGAGCTCCAGGCAAGTTAGCTTATAATAATGATTTTGAACAGATAAATCTATCCCAATTTAATTTTTTAGCTGAACCGAAGAATTTTAAGGAAATGGATCTGAGATCTGACCGGGAGCATTGGAAAGCCGCTGTTTTAGATGAGTTACGATCTTTAGAAATGAACGATACGTTCGAGCTTCGAGCTGGTGGAGAGGATACCAGAAATGAAAATAATCAGCTGTAGATGGGTTTTTAAGCTAAAGACCGACAAAGATGGTAAACCTCATACATATAAGGAACGATTGGTTGCAAGGGGGTGTAATAAAGAGTATGGCATTGATTACGATCAAACATATGCTCCTGTGGCAAAGTTGAGAGCGATTCGAACTGTGTTATCAGTGGATATACATAAAGGCTATTTTATTTCTCAAATGGATGTACGAACAGCCTTTTTAAATGGAGAATTGCAAGAGACGGTGTACATGCAAGCTCCTCAGGGTATGACTGTCGAACAAGGTATGACATGCAAATTAAAAAAGTCTTTGTATGGACTGCAGCAGTTCCCTCTTTGCTGGTATCGTAAGTTTCATGACATAGCTGTTAAAATTGGATTTGTGAGAGCACAACATTATAACTGTATATATGTAAGACAGTGCAACGATAATGTCAACTATTTAGTTCTGTATGTTGACGATCTTCTACTCATTAGCAGTAGCAAAGAAGTTAAGAGTTTGAAAAAGAGTTTGAGACGAAGGAATTTTTAGAACTTGAGCAATTCCTTGGTATAGGAATGAACAAAATATTGAAGAGTCATGGTTGAGTATATGCCAAAAGAAATCTATTAAAGATTTACTCATATACATGAATATGAGAGATTGCAACGGAGTTTCTACTCCAATAGACCAGTCAGTTAAGCTCAAGAGAATCGAAGATGTTGATAAGAACATATCGGTGCCATGTAGAGAGCTCATTGGTAAGGTCATGTATATGATGCTCTGCAGTCGACCAGATATATGTTTTGCCATATCTCAGCTGAGTCGCTATCAAGACTCTCCAGGTGTGGAGCACTGGCAATGCGGGAAGAGGTTGGTGCGTTTCCTGAAGGCCACGAATCACGATGGATTATGAGCTGGTTGTAAAAAAAACCCAGAAGCAAAACCATTATTTGGATTTGTTGACGCAGATTACGCTTCGGATGAAACCGATAGGAAATCCACCAGTGGTTTTCTATTTAAAGTTTTTGGAAATGTTGTAAGCTGGAAGTCGAAGAAACAACAAGTTGTTTCATGTTCAACTACTGAAGCTGAATATGTAGCTTTGGCACTAGCTATACAGGAAGGTATTTGGTTACGTGGGTTGCTGGTTGATTTGCTCATTGATGTTGATGTTATACCTATATTTGAGGATAACCAGAGCTGTATCAAATTGGCGTGTTGCATGGAAAACAAACGTGTCAAGCAAATTGATGTCAAGCATCATTTTATTCGGCAGAAGGTAGACGAAGGTGATGTCACATTGCATTATGTTAATACGAAAGATCAAGAAGCAGATATTCTTACGAAACCTTTGGCTAAACTACAATTCCAGTACCTGACAGAGAAGTTGGGACTTGTGCATCGATAAGGTGTGTAGTAGATTGGTCACTTTACCGAAGCGCTGCATAAGTCAAGTATAAGAGAATTAAGTAAAAAAAATTATAATAAATATGAATTAAGGAAACCATGCGATGTAAATGAAGAAATGATTTATTGCATGATATAAAGTGCTAAGTTAATTAAATTAACAGAGTTTTATTTTCTCTTTTTTAATGAGATCTTCAGCTTGTCTATTTCATACTTTTAATTTGCTTATTTTTATATTTGATCCATTTATAGGTACATGTGTTATAAAGGAATCTTAAAAATTATGTTATACTTTTTAATCCATAAGATCGGGTACATGAAAATCTATAAATACGAGTTTTCGACCCCATATACCTTTTGTGTTTTTCTCTTTAATTTAAGAAAAGCTTTTTTTCAGTTTTTGCATTAAAGGTGTTCAACATAAATCGTTAAAAATTAACAATTTTTTGAAATTCAAGATGATAAAAAAACAATAATATATTTTTTCCGGAACTTTCCTTTCTTCTTTTAAACTATCAAACATTCTTTTTGTAGCAAAATAAACTTTTTTACTTTTTTTAAACGAGTTAATAAACAAAAATTATATTTAATGTAATTCAAATGGCGGCCAACGCTAAAAGTTTAAGAAGTGAAAAAGTTTTTTTTATCTTTTTCTATCTATTTATTTTGTTTTAATGCCAAATTAATTTTTTCTTATTCCAACTGAGCTTAATATCAAGTCAAGTGTTAAAATAAACACACAAAAATACTTTTGTATACCGACAATGCACTTTAAACCAATACAACTTTAATAATTAATAAGCCATTTAGTTTATTAGTGATTCACCTCTTACAAAAAAAAAATCAAAAAACAAAAAAAAAACTTCAGTTCAATGATTCAAGAATTCTAATTCAGAATAGGGAGAGCAGTAAAAATTGTGTCTTGAATGACAAATAGAAAAATAAACTTTAATATAGAAAAGATTCTATTCAAAACGTGTTTTAAACTCTTCTTTTGATTTGTAGCCATAAACCGAATTCTTAATTACGTATGGATACTTAGCTGTCGGTATACCTATATGTTTAAATCCAAAAACATATGCCGACCACGCATTTGCTGTCTCATTATTAACAATGACCCTCACACGAGGTGATTTTGTAAAATCTTTGGTATTTTATCGATTAACGGCTAGACAAGTAGTGTTACTTCCAGTCTTGATTTTTTGTATTGGTTGTTTAAGGTTTATTTTTTTTTTTTACTAAGTGTTGTGTGTTGCGTCCTTATATAGTAAAGGGTTTTTTTTAGCATAAATAATTTAAGCTATGAATCTGAAGGTTGTCTGTCATTAAAGAGCCTCAAAGTACCGTCTAAGTCTCGTCTTGAACCGAGTGCTGCATCCTACCATCCGTATTACCAAAGGTAGGGAATTCCACAACCGAATCACGTATATAAAAAAATTGACGACTAGAAATAAGATAACAGTAGCGTAGTGGGATCAGATCAAAGCTTCTATTAGAGCGCGTAAACTGTATTTTGTTATAAAGATATTGTGGTTTTTTTGTTTGCAGAATACTATTAAGCAATGTTAGTGTTCTTAAAGCAAATAAATTGTCTAGAGACACACCATGTATTTAGAATATGCAGAGATATGATCATATCTGCGCAGACCGAAAACATATCTTGCTATACTATTATAAACAACATTTAGCTTCCTTTTGTCCCTAAAATTACAATTACCAAAAATTTCACAACCATATAGCAGTAGAGGAATCAGAAGTGATTTGGCTAATATCATTCTTGTTTTGATTGGGGTTATTTGTTGAGTAGTCCATAACATTCGTAAGCCTCCATACACTCTTCCAATAGTTTCATTTATGTGATTTGTCCAGGTCAGTGTTCTATTGAACACTATCCTTAGGTTTTTTGCTGAGTCAGCAAACTTAATCGGAATGTTGTTGGGTTTATGAATTCAACATACAAATCCGATATTTGAAGAAAACATATATCCAAGGAAGCATTAATTCTATACCTAAAAAGGAATATACTAATCTTATAAGTTTAATTTGTACTAAAAACTGAACGAAAGCAAATGAGTTTATCATCATCATCATCGGCTCGACAACCGGGGTCCGGTCTGGCCTCCTTCAACAAGTCTCTCCACCTATCCCGGTCTTGAGCCGACGCCATCCAGTTGCGCACCCCAAGGCTTCGGGCGTCCTGGTCTACGCCATCTCCATAGAATGTTCCGCAAAGGACTTTCCGAGCAGGTTCCTCTTCACTCATGCGAGCTAGGTGCCCTGCCCACCGGAGTCTACCGAGCCTAATTTTTGTTACTATGTCTGCTTCAAGGTAGATTGCGTACAATTCATGATTGTACCATCTTCGGAATCGTCCTTCCTGGCCCCATATGTGGGCCAACAATTCTCCTTAAGACTTTTCTCTCGAACGCGGCTGAGAGGTCGGAGTGTCTTTTGCTAAGCACCCAAGTCTCGGATCCATACGTAGGTACTGGCAGGACCATGATCCTTTACAGCAGCAGTTTTGAAGTTATAGTGAGATATCTGGATTTGAAGAGCTTTGACAGACTGTAGTAGGCTTTGTTGGAATTGAGCAGCTGCCCGCGTATTTATTCTTCTAAATTATTATCGGCTGCTACTATTGACCCAAGGTATTTGAAGGATTGCACCACTTCAAATTCGTGCTCCGCTACCTTGATTGTTTGACCAACTGTTCTTCTCGCATTCGACGCCACCATGTACTTTGTTTTACCTTCACTAATGTGCAGCCCCAGATTTTGTGCCGCTTGCTCAATCTGGATGAAGGAATCGTGTACATCTTGTTCGGTCCTTCCGATGATGTCAATATCGTCTGCGTAAGCCAGTATCTGGCTGGACCTGTTGACGATGGTCCCCCTTGTTGCCGTGCCAGAGTCACGGATTGCTTTCTCCAACGCCAGGTTGAAGAGGAGGCAAGCCAAACTATCCCCTTGTCGGAGTCCATTAAAGATGTTGATTGGTCTGTATAGCAATCCGGCTATTTTTACTTGGCATGTTACGTTGGTCATGGTCAATTGGTCAACCTACAAAGTCGTGTCAATTTATTTGGGATGCCGAATTCTCTCATGGCTTTGAAAAGTTCTACCCTGGCTATGCTATCATAGGCGGCCTTAAAGTCTATAAAGTCTTATTATCTACGATATAAATATGTATACATATAAGAATACATTATAATTGTATATACATATGTATATTAAATACGTCAAACCAATTTACGTCATTGATTCCGATCTGGTCCTCATTTTGTTAACCTTTCACTGGTTATGTAAATATAATATTTTAATCTATTCAAGTTCATTAAATGTATATCTGTATTTTATTTTGTACTTTTCCATTGTGTCATAAAAAAAGCTGTATGTTTGCTATATTCAAGACAGTTCATTTAGAGCTACGATTTTTCATATGGCATAAGGTCATACTCATTACGAATAATACAATCGTTTTACTATATCATTTAAGTAACATAAATAATTAGATTTCAAAAGTACTTTTAGAAACAAATTTTATTTTGTAGAATACACAGATTATTAATATGTATGTACATATATGTACATATTGAAAAAATTTATGATGAAATAAAAGTAATTATTATGTATGAGGGATCATTTTTATAAATTCGCGACCATTCTGAAAGATTTACACAGTTTTCTTTTGTTAAAATATACAGATTCCAAATAAATATTTCATTTAAAAAATAAAAAATAGAAAATAAATAAAAGTAAATACTAATTCATTTTCATCACAATCCACCTATGTGAAAGCGAAGTGGCGTGGTTCTTTGGAAATCTTTCTAATACAGCTTTGACAATTTCATTCTCTTTTCCCTCCTCAAAGTGCTGAAAGTCTTTTCAACCGATTTTGAAGCGATAGGGCAACATGAATACCAAGTTTTGCTGTTGGAAAAATATCGTTTGATTCTTCTAAAATACGCATAATTCGATTTTTTGGAGATCATCCCGCGATAATTTTTTCTCTTTTCATAGATTGTCCCAAAATTCAGCCTCCAGTAAATTTTTTCAAAACTGCATAAAGCTCTAGAAAATTTTAGATTTTGCTTACGATTTTCTCCATCTATTAAAAATACAAATAGATAGGTACTTGACATATCGATGTCGAAATGAAATAGGAATCAAAGAACATTTTTGCTTTTAAAAAAACACGTGAATCGCTCAGTTGAAGCACAAATAAACATTTTGAACTTCTGGGTCCTATAACACAGAACAACAAGTGACCTAGTCAACAACTACTTGCTTAACTATGCTTAATCAAATTTAGGTAGAAGTTCCTTTATTGACTAAGAAAACATGAAAACAGAAAAAAAATTAAAAATAAAAAAGAAAATACGAACTAATTTGTTTTTAAATTTTGTCGACTTTATTTGGATGCATTTCAGCTGTCATGCAGCCCATCATCAGCGAATTGCACTCGGTACTAACAAAATAAATGAACAGATTTGTCAAAAGAGAAGTTAAAACAAAACAATACAAACAAGTTTAAATATATTATTAGTATTTACACTAATGCAAATAGAGGAGAACAAATATTTCCATTATCAGTGTTCATAACATTTTTGGTCTTAGAAATTAAGAGAGATTCAAACGCATCGAGCTTTCTTTGGGCAAATTCTTAAACGCAACATCTGCAAAGCAAACCACATGCAAAGCAAATGAAGAATGTAGTTGAAAAGGCAAAGCAAGTGAAGTGTGCAAGATATTTTTGACATTTGCCGAAATACATTTGCATTTGCGCATGCAAATAAAATCTACTACATTTAGGGACAATCTGCTTAGCAGGGATGTTTACGTTTGCATTTTGGAATTGTTTGCTTAGCATAATTTGCGCAAGTTTTGCGTTTAAGAATTTGCCCTTTGATTATGCACGTTCTTAAGTAACCGAACACTCTCTTCAAACGTCTCGATGGTGTGTGGTGGTTCGTCGTCATCACAAGAAGCAAAGACATGCGCAGCAACTGAAAAACGATTTAGCTGTTTATTTTTTATGCAATTGATGTGCTCTTTGAACCTGGTTTTGATGCTCCGTTTCGTTTGTCCTATTTATTTTTTGTTGCAGTTTTTACAGCTGATTTCATATATGCCACTCTTAGCGCTTGTTGGTGTTATATCTTTAGTTGAACCCAGAATATTCTTAAGCTTTCCATTGTTGTTGTAAACAACATGTATGTTTTCTTTTTCTAATGTCTTTCGTATTTGGTTTGTTATTGTTGGTATGTATGAAAATGATACACGAAGTTTTGTTGTTGTTTGATTTTGGCTAAATAATGTTGTTATGTTGTTTTTTCTTACATGATTTTTTCTTACGATTTTTTCGATCAAAGACTTCTCAAAACCATTAACATCTGCCAAATGAACTATAAAATCAAATTCTTTTTTGAAGCTGGAAATTGAAAGCGGCAATTTACACAATCTGCATGCCATGGAATGAAATGCTGCGATTTTGTGTTGATAGAAACAAAATGAATCTTTAGTGATGTAGCGATCGGTTGCCGTGTTTTTTCTGAAAACTTCGAATTCTATTTTATTTTTGCGTTTTTTGCATAACTCATCTAAAAATGGTATACAATTTTGGTTGTCTTCTTCTTCAAACGTGAACTTGATGCTGGAATACCTGTTGTTTAGAAGATCATCTACATATCTTAGCCAGATTCTTGGTAGTAAACCTTCGTTTTTTAGATCTTTTTCGAATTTTGCCATTAATGCTGCCGCAAGGAGTTATAGTTGTAATTTCTGTAACACAATAAAAACCGTTACAATTGTCGAAAAAAAATTCCCTTCACTTTTTGAATCATGAATGAATGAAAGAATGGATTTTCCGAAGAAAAAAAAAATTATTGCAAATGTGACTTCATTTAAACATCGGGCAACTGTCATTTTATGAACACCGCGGACGTCACCTATCACATGATATTGAGATCCAGTGTGCCGAACCAATGCAAGGCTATCAGCATTTTCTGCTTTAGTGCCTTACTTCTATTAGTGGGGGAATGTAATTTGTGGGAGAGACTTTCGATAAGGTAATTAATAAATTAACTTTTTCTTTAAACACTTTTTTCTGTCTTCGGTCGTCAACATTTTTTTAAACAAAAATCTTGACCATGTTAATTCAAAACCACCATCTTTCCAAACCCATTATTTGATTAGCACTATGAAAATGCTTGTTGACTTCTAACAAGTCTTCGACCGTGCGTCGTCGGTCGCGTCGGTCATTTGAAATTTATCAACAATTCGACACGTTTATCTGTTTTATTTCTTAACACTTGTTGTTTCTAATTTTAAAAAATGTAGAATTGTAAAATTTTCCACTTGTTGAAAGAAGCCAAAACAATTGTTATAATTCACTTGTTAGTCCGTGTTACACAAATTTTAAAAATTGTTGAATTTTACTTGTTCATTCAGCACTTAATGTATTGTGTTATAGGCCCCTGGTCACAAAGTCTAATATTAATACAATTAAATTTAATAACTAATATATTAGTGCAACTGGAGGGGGCAGCAGTCAATATCAATAGAAATTTGTATATCTATCTAATAAAATATGTATTTTGTTTCTACCTAACTAATGGATTTTAATTTGAGAAAGGTGCTGCTCTTAAAATAAAAGATCAGAAATTATATTTTTATTTTATTAGATATATAAAAAGCTAGGGAGGGGCAACAATCAATGTTAATAGAATTGTATGAGTGAGTAGGTATCTTATAAAGTAATAAGTTTCTAATTCAAGTTTAAAAAGGAAATTTTCTTGAAATAAAATGTTTAAAATCAGAAGCTATTCATTTTTTTTTGTATTCATCAAAAAATTTTCTGATATTATAAGCAAAAAGCTCGTAATTTGTATAAATATATATTCAAACAAAATATACATATAAAATTTATACCAATTTACCAATTTGTATTTAGATTTCTTGAAATAATTTTGTTTTCAAGACTTAATACCGTTTTAAGATTAATTTTGAATTATGAAAGAAAATAAATTAAAATTGTACGAGCTATCATTCATACAAAATTGTGTAAGGTGTTATGTTTTTTTTAAGTATTTTTCAATTTTCAAACAGGACTATCTACGAGTACAACGTGATTAAAATAAAATCTGAGTTTATTTGAATTTTGCACAGCAATATATTAATGAAAAGTCAATTTGAGTTGCTGCATCGAAACACTTTTTAAACAGTTTAAGCCCTATATTCGAAGGGAAATTTTAGAGAATATCTACAAACAAATTGTGACTTCAGCAAAAATTAAAGGTATCAAAACTGTTTTTACAAAGTTAAAAAATTTTCTATTAACTTTACTAAAATTAATTCATTAAACATAGTTTAATATATTAATTCTTAAACTTAGTGAAAAGCTGTTTACTTACTCGTTTGGTTGATAAGACTAAGAGGTGTCACTTTACGGCGATTGCGGTAGATTTACTGCATTTTTTTTTCTCAAAACTATTTTTTTTTACGACAAAAATGTCTTGACGCTTTGAAAAATAAATAATACTCTATTCACACCTAATTCAAAACTCGGTTTTCGCAAAACTATTGGTTTTGAATGATAACTTCAAGTTTATTATGAAACCGAAAACTTATTATTGTTTTTTCTTAAATTAAAAAAATCTACTGCGGAAATTTTTAATTAACTGCTTTTTTTCACAAATCTACTTCCCAATTTTGTGGGAAGTGGCAGCATGAGGCTATTAAGCTGTTCTTTGAGATCAAAAATCTAGATCAGTATGCCATCGGCATTGCAAGGTGAGCTGTTATTATGGAGTGTATTACTTTTTTCGAATTCAATTCATATAGAATTCGTAGTGTAGCACTTTTTTCAGTGGCAGATTTCTGAATTCATTAAAATACATACAGGCACCACTGTTTTCGTAAAAGATCTAATATACACCCTGAACTCTATATCAATGTTAAGTCGGTGTGAAGAGGCAATCGAATTTTTTTTTATGAAAAACTGTTTTTTTTTGTTCGAAAATAATAATAGAAACATAATCAAATATGTATTACTTCAGTATTAACTTCCATAATCCAATGCCTAATTCGCTAAGGTTTATAAATTAAATACTATTTTTTTTTCGAGAAGAAAGAAGAATATATCCAATTACTGAAATAAACAAAATAAACATTTTTATAAATCAACGTCTGTTTGACATTGAAATAAAAAAGATATTAACTTTATTTCAAATCGGCAACATTGATTTAATCATTAATAATGCGATCCGGTAGAAATATTCTTGGGTAATCACAAGGCAATCAAAAAAGTAATTTGTCTATTTTTTATAATATTTGACGCCGCCGCGCCGATGCGGTGTGGTAAAAAATGTTTGGGTGTATGTTGTCACCAAGTTAGCCATATCTAGAGCATTGAAAAAAACATCATTCGAGCAAACAGTGAATTTCGCATGATTGCGTGTACAACTCAGTATTCGTGAAAAACGTGAAACTTCTTCAAAGATCTTAAACCTGAATTGTTATGCTGAACAGTTAGAAAAGTAATACAGACCAAGGCGTATTTTAGAAATTAATACTGGTATAATACGATCTAGTGCGTAATTTGGGGTTTTTAAAAAACACCCTTTAAAAAAATTAAAAAAAAGCTAAATGTTGCCATAAACGATTTATTCGAAAAATTCGGAACATGGCATTTAATTTGTTTTATTTTTATATACATATATACTTAAATAGGTATAATTTGCAAGCTTGTTAATTTATTTTTGTTTAGTAATATGATAATATTATCAATTGTGTGTAGAAACATTTTTTTCAAAAATTTAATTGGTGTTTAATCTTGATATGATAACTGCCAATGATTACAACTAAAACAAACGTTACTTTTATTTAACCGATTATTTATAGGGGTTTCTATACAAGTGTACATTACATATCAATTTTAATGTTTCCGATTGTCGCTCAACGTACGATGCATGAAAGTTGTGTTAAAAAGGTGAGTGCGTTGTAATTGTAATCCAAATGTATTGGGATAGACTTATGGTAAAGTTGAAAATGAATCAAAAACTCACTAAAAAGGGTCGGAATAAAATAATAATCGAATAAAGAAAATATAATTTAAGTTTTCATTTTTTTAACTGATTTCTTTACTTTGACTCTTCTCATTTTAACAGTTCGAAAAGCTTCTTTTCGTTAGTTTCTGACATTCGTTTCCTTGACCTTCACAATATTATAGTTCTACCTTTACTGTGCAATGATTTATAGTAAATAACTTTATTATACTTGGTCTAATTTGTGCTCTAATTTTCCTGCTCAATATTTTTAGAAGTACATATTGAGTTCGAATCTAAGGCTTACGCCTTTTTTCAAAGTGGGGTTACAAAATTTTGTTAGCAAACCTCAGATTTGGATTGAGTACCTACTCGTGGAAAATAATTCCTTTTTCCTGTTTTAGGATATAAATATATTCACAAAATTTCATAGATCTTAAATTGCCTCTCTCAAATAGCAAAATATTTTAAATACACAACTATGAATGTTAGAACTTAGTGAATAGGTACAGCTTTTTGTCTTCCTTCACCCAAAAAGACCAAACAATACGTCGTACATACCAATAGTTATTTAAGTTAATGTTGCTGTTTGTATTTTTTGCCACTGTTACTTCCATACAAAATTGCAATTTATTATTTAGAAGACTTACTCGTATACCCTGCACCCGCAAAGCGCATAAGACTTATCCGTAAATGCATTTTACGTCAATTGAGCTCATCTTATCGCACGAACCAACATATATTCTGCGAGTTGTGCTGTCAAGATAGTTAATTTTAAGTAGTTTCTGCAATACAGTATAGTGAAAGGAGAAAGTTTTTTTTAAAGCGATCCATTCATTTCTGTGCTGCAAAAATGTTCAGAAGCTATAAAGAGTAAAAATTTACTTTAACAAAGAAAATCAAATTATTCACTACGTAGTTGTTGCTTGGCCTTCAACAGGATCTCTTACCAGAGACGCAATAGACCATGATCATAGCATAGCACAGCACAGCGGAGCACGTCCAACTGCAAAATGAAGCTCAAACGAAAGGCGAAGCATTCGAAAAGCCGTTTAGCTACATAACCATCAGGCATCAGTTAAACCAGCTATCTCTATTCCAGCATCCAATGAAAATGAAATGCAATGACTCTGTCGGTGAGTAGCGGTTGGTTGATGCAGCAACTTCATCTGATTTCGGTTTCGAATTGAACAAGATACTTTTGAATTTTATGGTCACGACGACCGGCAACGACGACGGATATGACGATGTGCAGGCCAGCAAAAGAGCTGCGACGAAGTTCTGAGAGTTTTGTTCGGTTATTGCATGTCTACTTTGTTGGCGCAGCAGCCGAATCTTATTTTAAATGTATGTTGTTTTTTTTCACGTTCTCAGTTCACCTTAGGATATCGCATCGTGCCGAGCCGTTTGCCACATTGTCTCCTAAATCGATGTGAAAACATAGATGAACAGAGCCGGACTTTACAATAAATGAGACCCTTTTACAATATCTGTTTGAGCACCAAAGCCTGCAAAAGCTGCGTAAGATAATTGTTCTTATCAAAACTTAAAAAATGATCCCGCATTCAAGGTTGGGAATATTATTTTTTCCAGTAATACGAATATGGCTTTAATTTCAATAGGCTAAATAATGTGAGCCTAAAAGAGAAATGGTTCTGTTCAAGTTTCAAAACTTTGAAGGGAGGGATCATTCCCAATGAAATTTTTTTCCACCATTTATCTTAAAATACAGTTTTTGAGTAGAAAGCTTATTTGCTGTTTGTAAAATAGTGTATACTTGATAGTAACAAAAAAAAGAACGGAATTATCTTTCAGAAAAATGCTACCCTGACATTATGAATCAAATCGAATTTTTCAAAGAAACAAGAGGGGTTTATTATCTCTGTTCTTTCTTCCTAGAGAAATCATACCTACTATGGAATGCTATAGATCAAGCAAAAATTGTTAAGCTAATTGGAATAGAGCTTACCTCTGCCACAACAAAACCTATGCTCACTTTTCGTTGTTATTAAAGAAAAAAACGTGGATTATTCTGTTTCGAGAAATTTCATATGATTTGCAAATGAGATTGGATATGCACTTTTGTTTCGTTATTTTGAAAGTTTGTGTGATAGGATTTTTGTAGGGCAAATAATGAAATCTTCTTGTCCTAGTGTTCGAGAAGCAAGAGTCACTTTTAACATAACTTTTAATTATTTGCTTATTTTTAATATGCTCATGTCTGAGCGGAAAGGCTGAAGATTTTAAGCAGTCTGAATTCTGGGTACTAACATGGTACTACTCAATAATTCGCTAATTGTAAAACTGGAGGCTTACATTCGTTAATTCATTGCAAATTATGTACTTAAGTTTTATCCAAAACAAATTTAGGTACTAGTTGTACTCGTACTTCATGTAAACCAACACAAACAGTAAATACAATCTTGTTTTCGCACAATCGATTGTGGTACGAAATTTTTTGTAAAGTCCATGTTTCTATTGTCTTGCATTAATAAAATTTACATTTATATCAACAAACAGTTCAAATTTCTAAAGAATCATTATTTTAAAAAATATCCTGAAGGTCCTGCTTAAAAGGTTGAACTATAAATTGGAAGAAATTAGATTCAGGCGTCCAAAGAACATGAATTAAATTTATTTCTGGTTCTTTTTATAGCTTCCCAATTATTTCGAAAAAAAAAGAAATTTTATGGTTTGAAAACTGTAAAAATTTTCTACATCTGGTACATTTAAGTCAACTGTTCCGTATTTTTTCAAAAATTACAAAAAAATTCAGATGCATTGAAATACAATATAAATTGTTACCTAAACTCAAACAAAAGTTGAATTTTAATCAATTTTTTTTGTCCTTTTTTCACCTTTTGCCAACGCATACATAAAAAATTTAAACTTAAAAGTCTTCTCCTATTATCTGTCTTCTATACCTAATTAAGTGCAAATTTTAAACACAGAGATATGTAGTTCTTGCCAATCTGAACCATTTAGAATTGCGATGACTTCCGCTTGCTCTAAACAACTTTTCCGCCATATAGCTTGCTACTTTTCTCTCTTGATTTGGAGTGAAACTTTTCCAATAGAATTTTAAAATACGGCCTATATCCCCCTAAATTGTCTAAAATTAGATTAAAAGAGAGTTCACAAGAATCTGCTGTTTTTTTCCATTCTTGGAACCATGAGCTTTGCGACCTTATTAACGAAATTGCAATCTTTCTTGCAACTTTATCGACGTGGCTGTACATTAGTTTGGAGTTCAGTTTGAGAGATGTAATGGTGATACACAGTACACATAAAGAAGGTAATATCATTAGAGTTTTCATTTTTGTTCTCTACTGCGCATCTGGCAAAATCGTAGCCTCATTTGTTGTGCCATACTTGTTGTTGTTGGATATTGTTGTTTACAATATCACCTATTCGGCCATATTGGAATTTTGTTGTTGTGTTTATGTGTTAATACTCTGTCATATTACCATGCCGGCCATCTTTATTACCCTTTTGACATGTCTCGTTTTTGAAAACCTGCGCAATATAATACCTTCTATACGTGTACTGTGATGGTGAAAGACCGGTCCCGATGAGAAGCATGTAATGTAGTTTGGTTTTATGTCTGGTAGTCGGAACCGCCTCTTCAGAAAGAACCTCAGGAGTTTTTCAGTGGTTTCAGCCTGATTCCAGCCCCATGATTCCGCAGCATACAGCATTTTTGGACAAAGAAAGTTTTTTCACTAGGTGTTTTTCTGGCTCGTCAAAGTGTAACCCAAGTATTGATATTCCCTCATAGTTTCGATTTGATCTTCTCCATAATAATATTTCTCCCTGATCCTCTCCGAAAACCCATTGTTTTTGATTTGGAAAAGTTCACTGTTAGATTCCACTCCGAACAGTATTTCCCTAATTTGTTTATCATTAGCTGGAGAGATTCAGGTAAAATGACAAGATCGTCTGCGTACATCAGATCTTTAATCCGAAACTCATCAACTGTTCTTTCACACGGCATGTCTTTTATTAGATCCTCGATGTAAAGGCAAAAGGCTGAGATTGCAAGCTTGTTTCAATCCTACTAAGGCGAGAAAGAGAAACCAATCAGATAGATTTTGCCATCTCATACTGCATAGGTTGTTTCTTTATAGATGTCTTCAATTATTTTTCCAATTTTTTTCCCCATCTTTCAAAGATATACATATCTCTTCAATGTTGGCCAGGCTAAATATAAGGTTTTCCAATAACAGGTGTTATTTTGATATTCAAAGAAAATTACCATTTTTGGAGATAAAAAATCGGATATTTATTTCAACATTATGGAAAACAACATCTGCAGTATCCTTTTCATGAAATTTTCCATCACCAAATCGCAAAGTGGCTGCTGTATGCCCTATAATAGCTTCATGAATTCCATCTTTGAAGTCTTGAATCGACGCTGGGCTGTTGGCGTTGTTGATGATCGGCCGGTTAAGTTCTTGTGTTGACTGAACCTTATAAACCTTAAAACCTAAGTCTTTATCCAAAATACGGTGTAATGACGTTTGTGGAATGTCCAATGTCAAAGAACGACGAGGAATGGACAAACCTGGGTTTTCTTTAATATTTAGGGCTACAGCAGCAATATTCTCAGTTGTTCTTGAGCATCGATATGCTTTTTTCCTTAGCTAAGTATATCTCGAACCAAGTGCCTATTTGTTACCGCGCGGTAGGTCCGCCGGTTTGTTGAGGTGTGCGTACCTCCTGGATTACTGCTGATGCCCAATTTTTTATGCTTGAGCAGATGTTTTGTAGCTGCTCCTTCGTCTTGTCGCTTTTAGAACTCGGAAGATGGAAAATGATATTGCTACCTCTCATATGTAGATCAGAAACTTCAAAACAGAGCTCGAGATGATTGCATCTCGATTCCAAAGTTCGTAGTTGGGAAAGTTCGGTGATTACGGGTTGAAGATCTTGGCTCGTCGTGAGGTTATTTATTCGATCATCGAGCAATCGGGTAAAATTTTCTAGTGATAATTCGCTAAGTGAGCTCATGACTGTTCTATTCTTTTTGGTGTTTTCGTGATCAGAGTGTCTTTCTTATAAAGGAGATGATGCACTTTAACTTTAACTTGCTGCTAGCACTTACTTGAATTTGATTGAAAGAACTTAGGTTTTGAGAATTTTTTTGCAATGGTTTACATATTTTTTTGTTAATTATTTACTTGTTAAAATTTAATTAATATACACAGCACTCAGAAAAAATTAATACAGCAGTTTTAGCACCACCATCGCTATTTAGAAAAACGGATTATGTTTCCATAAAAGAAAATAAGACCACAAAATCTGGTCTTAATACAGAACAGACCATATCATCTATACAGGGTGTCCGGTAGTTCGTAAACCATAATTTGGGATGTGATTCTTGGTCATATTCTGAAAAAAAATTGTACTACAGTAAAGTCTGTTTTTAAACTTTCAAAATCACTTTTTGACGATTTAAAAAAAGGCTAACTTTGTTGTACCCTGACTCATATTAAGTTCAATTTCTCTGTTAGTGCCTACTAATGATAGACTCATGTTAAGTTCAATTCATCTTTTAGTACAAATAAATGAAACCCATACATTTTATGATACTTGAAAAAATCCAAAATAGGTATGAATCAAAGTTTGGGTTTTTACCTACTTTTATTGCAGCATTTGACAATTGGAGTGGTTTTCCAAGAATTTAATGTTTTTTAGAAAACTTTTAAGACTGTGCACTCATGAAAAGGTTTAAAAATGTACTTATGCCTTCTTGACTTGCTGTCAAAACCCTTATAACATTACCCGCTATGTGCAAGAACTGCTTCCTGATGATTTTGAAAATATGCTGGAATTTCGTAACTGGTTCTTAGAGAGAAGCTTAGATGACAACCAGTTTATAAATAGAATTCTTTTGACAGACGAATCTCAATTCACAAGAGATGGTATTACGAATTTCCATTATCTCTATACCTACATGGGATTCGAGCAATCCATATTCAAGACGGATTATTTATTTACCATCATTTATTTATTTATTTATCTACAAGCAGTATTACAGCTAACAGATGCATATACATACATAATTATATTTGGTTCTCCAAAAATAAATTAAAATGTAAATGAGTACAATAATTGAGATTTAAAATTTTCACGTGTAAGCCATAAAAAATCAATACTTGAAGACACTTCATTGAATAAAGCAATAGATCTGGATAAGGGCGCATTACTACCATATCTGGTTTTGTGCGTTCTTTGAAATAAGAAAATTCTAGCTCTTAATGTTCTAGCGGGAACATAAATGGAAACCTGTGATGGACACTTTATCTGATACACAGCAAATGTCTAACAAGCATAACACCATTAATTTTTCTACGAGATTCTAGGAATTTTATGCCAAGAAATTGGCATCTAGCCTTATATTCAGGACAAAAACTCCAGCGCATCTGTTTGAAAATGAATTTGGTGAATTTTCTTTGAACTTTTTCTAAACGGTCGGAGTGAACGTTAAACGCTGGACTCCAAATAACATGGGCGTATTCAAGAACCGATCTAACAAGAGATGTATATAAAGATAGAAGTACATAAGGATCTCTGAAATCCTTAGCATTTCGCTTAATGAAACCCACTAATGAGTTGGCCTTAGGGATCAAGTGATCAAAATGTTGTTTAAAAGAAAGGGCAGCATCAAGTATAATTCCCAAATCATTATTTTTCGAGACCCGATTTATAGGTTTAGATTCAATGGCATAGTGAAACAAAAGACCTAATGTTTTCCGCGAGAAAGAAATTGGATTGCATTTTTTGATATTAAGCTTAAGGCCATTTATATGGCACCAATTTGACAAGCTATTAATGTCAGATTGTATCAGCTGGCAATCTTCAATAGTTTTAACTTTTAAGAAGAGTTTTAGATCATCCGCGTATATTAGGCAATCACAATGATTAATCACCGAAACAATATCATTAATAAAAATAATGAAAAGGAGTGGGCCAAGGTGACTTCCCTGGGGAACACCTGAAAAACAAATAATTTTCCTAGAGCAAATGTTATTTATCTGCACCTGTTGACTTCTATCAATGGGGTAAGACGACAGCCAGCTTAGCAAATTTGACAGTAATATAAGATACAAAATAAGCTAAGTTTGTTACAGTAGACCTACCACATATAAAACCATGCTGTTCTGCAGATAAAAATTCATGTGTGAGAAAAAAAGCAAGCCTCCGTTTCACTAAGCTTTCAAACAATTTAGGAATACCGGAGAGTTTACAGATACCTCTATAATTTTCTATATTATTCTTAGAACCAGATTTATGAATAGGCACGAAATATGAAAGTTTCCAATCCTCCAAGAAAAACCTTCTTGAAGAGATTTATTAAAAATATTGAGCAACGGAAAATAAATTGAATGACAACAATTTTTGAGCACAATAGCAGGTATGCTATCTGGACCAGAGCTGGAGTTTGGCTTGAGTGAATTGATCGCAGAAATAATTTCATCATTGTTCAATTGTATAGTTCCAAGATTGATTTTATTCTCCAGGTTGTTCAATGAGTTACTATTAAATCTAGAAGAGGAATAAACTGATTTAAAAAAGTCAGCAAACAGTTCTACGGTGGAGTTTAAATCTGCAGATTCAACATCTCGTAGGGACATAGCTTTACAATTTAAATTATTATTATTTATTGAATAAGTATAATACCTTATTTCAAATAGCAATTCTTTATGATGTGTTGATTCATTTAAGAGAGAGAAAGGAGCATTAGTTACATTACTTTACAAATCATCACAGCATATGAAAATTAAATCTAATATATTAAACAAAGTATTAGGAATATTATTAACTTGAGTCAAATTTAATGAATAAATATAATCTATGAATGTGAGCTCACTTTCTTTTTTCATATTAAAAGGAATTAAC